>JAYESA010000009.1:105500777-105714915 GCA_036927795.1 Iris macrosiphon | reverse complement strand
ATGCAATTATATATGTACTTATGTTAAATATATATATATTATACATAAATGTTTTATAAAATATATTTATGTATAAATATATTATTTATAATTATTATATAATTATTTGTATATTAATGAATGTATTTTTATGTGTGCTTCTAGCCATGTAAAATATGTACATTAATATGTGCATGTGTTTGGTATTTTAATTTTGTAAGTTTATATGTATGTATATATAAGTATATAGTTATTAAATTTGTTTTATATATATATATGCATTTTGATTTATATATGTATATATATAGGTTTTTTTGTGAGGTATAATACTAATAATAATATATTATTTTATTTGGTTTGTATATACATTATTTAGAGTGTGCATTAATTGTATTATTAGTATACTTTGTGTGGGTATCTATTGGGATCTAATTTTGATTCCTAAATTGTTGTATTTTATTTTCTATATTATTTATATAGATGTCTTGTGAGGTTGACCTTGGTTTGACCATGTTTGACTTTAGAGTTTACCATAGTTGATTTTTAACTTAGGATTGATTTATTGACCTAGAAATTGACTAGTTTGACTTGTTCTCTTTTCGGGACCTTGTATTAATATGGTATTCCATAACTAGGTCTTCGAGGCACCGAGTCAGACATCTGTGAGACTTTTCATTGGACTTCAGGCGAGTACATTCTCTGATAGTTTCTCATTTATGATATCCTCTATGTTCGTTGTATCTAGTGTAGATATACATGTTTCTCTTGACACTATGGTTACACGGATTGGTATATCCGGATCTCGTCATGAGATGTTATTCCTTGGTATATGGTATATATGGTACAAGTATTGTTTCATTGGTTATCTTGTACATGTACAGACACCGATTTTCGGGAGGAGTCGCTCTCTTCTTGGGGAATCTAGTGCCATAGCATACCGTGGTTGGATCTATTATACCAGTCGGGGGTGGGGAGTATTAGTATAGATATGTGATCAAATTCCTATTGAATAAAGTACTGGTAAGCGAATAGTGTTGATCATGCACCACACGTATGATTAGCCAGGCCGCATTGCATCTTGCCCAAGCCGATCACATGTTAAGCTAGTACTCACACACTTAGTCATTAGTATTATTGTTTTATTAGCATATTGTTCCTTATTGTATTTCTTTCCAGTATTTCCTTATTGTCTATATATCTCTTATTCCTATTGTGCATCTTGTTTATCCACAGCTATTTACTGTTACATAGTTTTTATCATGGATTAGAACTGCTGTTAGAGATGTACTCTGCTCCTTTCCTGACTGGATATATTTTTTCAGATGACACTGAGGAGTACCCTACCTATTATAGACCCCAGGATGTTGTGGGTTTAGATTCGGAGACCCTGGCTCAAGAGGGACTTATCCCAACTGAGACAGTTGACCCTGGAGTTGTAGCTTTGTAGTTTGGTAGTATTTTTTTGTACTGGATTTGTCTCCAGCTTATTTTTGTTACTCTTCTGACTCATTGATGTATTATTTTGAACTCATGAGTTGTATGATGACTATTCTATTCTTATCAGATTCGTGCTCATTCTATCTTAGTTCTGTGATTGAGTATTCTATCATTATTGGTGGTTCATTACATTAGATAGACTATCTAGACAGCGTTCTACCGCCGATTCTACGGCGTAGGCTGGGCGTTGTTTCCGACTAGTATTCTTACACCAGGTACGGGTCGTGACAGAGGCCAACTCTACTTATGATCTGGTACGGTTACTAAAGGGCAAGAAGACTTTGAAGAATCGATGGGTGTTAAGAGTGAAGCAGACAGATGATGCTACTTGCCCTCGATACAAAGCGAGGATGGTAGTTAAAGGCTACTGTCAGCAAAAAGACGTAGATTATGATGAGATCTTTTTGCCAGTAATCTATTCGGGTGATGCTAGCATCGACAACCAATTTTGACTTAGAGGTCGAGCAAATGGACGTAAAGACGATATTCCTCCACGGTGATCTTGAGGAGGAGTTGCACATGGAGCATCTAGAGAGATTCTGTGAGAAGAGTAAGTCACACTTGGTCTGCTAGTTGAGAAAGAGCTTATATGGTCTGAAGCTGGCTCCGAGGCAGTGATATAGGAAGTTCAAGTCATTTATGGGAGAGCATGGTTATGCACGGACGATATGTAAAACCCCTAATTTTAAAAACCGTATTAACTATTTTAATTAATTATTTAATTGATTATAGTATTTATTAGCTAATTAAAAGAAATAGAATTTTTGGGATTTTTATTTTTAGGTGTTTGTGCAATAGGGGATTTATGGAGCAATTATAAATTTTCCTTAATTATTTACATGTAGGAGACCCTGTGGACAGTTAAAAGATTTGTTATACCCACTAATACAAATTTCTCTCTCTCTCTCTATATATATATATATATATATATATATATATATATATATATATATATATATATATATATATATATATATATATATATATACAAGGAGTTATTTAGAAAAGAAATAGAAAATGAAAAAAATAGAAAAGAAAAATAGATTAGAGAATAAAAAAAGAAAGAAAAAGAATTTGTAACTGAATAAATCAAAACCCATATCCCTAACTCTACCCGCAACCCATTACTATTAAACCCTTAGTAAACCAACCCGGCCCCTTAGACACCCGCTAAGCAACTAAGTACACAGCAGCAGCGGCAACATACTAAAGGAGCCACCCGCGCGCGTAGCCTTTTGCCCCCCCCCCCGCGACCGACCTATATATATATAGAGAGAGAGTGAAACCCAAAACCCTAACACTAATCTATCTCTTCCAATCCACCTCCACCGAACAAACTTGACCACCGCCGGAGCCCCAGCGCCGCCCGCCGCAGCTCGTCGTCGTCCGCGTCAACGCGCGCACACTGCAGAATTTGACTGCAGCGAAGCCCTGTTCATGACTCGTTTACCGCGCCCTCGCTCGACCAAACTCGACCCCGTCTTCATCGGTACGTTCACGACCTATCTCCCTTCCAATACTGTGTGTTAGTTTACATCGAACATCGCGTAACCCTAGACGAAAACAGCTACCAAGTTGGCAAAAAATGACAACTTTTGGATCGTAGAAAACTGCGATAACTACCCATGTTCACGGACTCGTATCTCCCACCACAGAGATCCGAATTTACTTTTTTGGTATGCGAAGACCACCTAACCTAGATTATTTTCTGTCAAATATAATAATTTATTAGTTGGTGTGTGCTAAAATAAATTAGATAGAAAATCCCAAAAACATACTTTTTCCAACTTTCAAAAATTGTGATACGGAGTGCGCCCTGCCAAAAGGGACTGCCCCATCGTGTACCAAGTATACCAAATGATGCGCACAATATACCCAGATGTGTGGAATTTTGTGAAAACTGATTCGGACGCGTGTGCGCGTCGGAATCAGCTCGTATCCACAAAAATTCCCTGTATCGCGACATTTGCAAAACACTGCGCCATTTAGTGCACGCTCGTTAGAATACGACGAAACTTACGCCACTAGACTCGTGGTATCGCGCTGGTCCTGTGACCCAAATTTCCATACAATTCTAAGATAGTTGACCAAGTCCCCTATTGGCGGGCCCTACGGTTGGCTTTTTGGGCGAATTTGTGTTCGGCTCACCGGAATCCAAAATTGGATATACTGTTGAGTTTGTATTGACGTTTATAATTGGTTTGACCTATAATTTGTTCTATTTAGAGACCGTTACCCCTGACACGTTTTTCGGTACAAAGTGGCCCACAAATGGAGCCCGCTTTGACCCAAAATTATCTTTTTGCTCCTGTGTCCAAATTGGACAAAATGGTAGTATTTTCTAGCTATTTTGCTTATTCTGGGAATATTGGTGATGTTTATTTCAGCATCCGGAGACGTTCATTCTAAGGCCATAGTTTCTGACTCTTGGTGTTTGACATCTGAACGTTACGTTTTGTAGCTCTCTTGCCAGGCAAGTATACCTTACCATTGTACTGTTATTTATATTCCATATATTGTATGCATCTTTATTTTCTGTCTTTAGTTCATATATTTTATCTGTTATATAAACTACGCGTCCAAGGAAACTTGGGTGCAGCGACGGTGTCGTCGTGATCTATTTTTATTATGTATATGCATTGACCTTGTTTATGAGACCGCCCTATTATAATGAAGCATAATTAGATTTCATTGGCCATGACACAGCTGTTACACGAGTGTGAGTCTCATATAGATCACGGATTGCGTAGTAGGTTTGCCTCTTGTACTTGTGGGCCGTGCGTTAGGGATAACTGCTGTTAGAAACTTTGCATGATAAAAGCCTTAGCAGTTATTAGTGGTCCATGGACATAGCCTATTGTAGTACGGTAGTCCAATCCTTGTCCTTTTTTGGTTGCAGGGTTGGGCTAACGTACTAAAGATAGGCTATGAACCAAATCGTGTCATGGATGTGACATGCTTAGAGCATGGGGTGGGGAGAACAACAAGTAAGGCGTTTGGGATCCTTTGCACTTCCTTTTTGTTCGCCCGAACGCTCCGCCGGAGCGCCGGGTGGTGATGAACCCATTTATTACAGGCGACCTCTGGCGTTCGAAAGACGACATACTTTTTAGGCCCCTGATTCCCCGAGAGAATCATGCCAATCCCATTTATGGCCAGATAGCCCACGTGTTGTAAAGTTATTCTCAAACTGCATTCACTTAGACGGTTAGGCAACCCATTGGATATTTATTTCAGTACTTTATTGGCATGCTTTTATGTATCTTGTTATGTCCCTCTGAGGACCTGGTCCCTTTCCAGGTGTAGATGTTCATGAGTATTCGCAGGAGCGCAGATCCGGACTGGTACTTATATTTTTGAGGAGGCTTTCTCTTCGAGTCTTAGTGATGGTTAGTTGTGGTACTATACTGTATTTGCTTTTATATTCTAGTTCGGCAGTGGGTTTGTTTCCATCCGACCGTCATCCTTAGATACTTTATATGGAGATCTAGTTTCATAAATATTGGTTATTTATTATATTTGATTTTCTATGGATGAGATATAGATTATGCTTGGGACTTATGATAAATTTTATACCACTTGTTGATTTGATATTCATATTATAGCATAAGTGTGTATCATGGTATCCATATATTGGAGTTGCCATGTACATGCAGCTGGCATGCTTACGTGTCCTAGTCCTACGTATTTTGGGACTGGGGCATGACACGATGTCAGACCATTGTGTATTTATGAGGTACTTTGCCGAGGATGATTTCATCATTTTACTGCTATATTTTAATAATATGCTGCTAGTAGGTCGAAATGCTACTATAATAGCAGAGTTGAAGCCCCAACTAGGCGAGACCTTTTCTATGAAGGATTTGGGCGCAACGAAGACTATTTTTGGGATGGAGATTAGCCGAAAGAGAGAGAGTCCAAGTTGCTACACTTGTCCCAAAATAAGTACATTCACTGGGTACTTCAGCTTTTCGGGATAGACGAGTCAAAGAAAGTGAGTAACCCCCTTATGGCTCACTTTAAGTTCATTGAGGAGCAATGTCCATCTACCGAGGGCAATTAGGAATACATGGAGTAGGTTCCATATGCCTCAGCTGTTGGGAGTCTTATGTATGCTTTGGTGTATATGAGGCCAGACAGCGCTCACGCAGTTGACACAGTTAGCAGGTATACTTACAATCCTGGAAGGGTACATTGGAGTGGGGTCAAGTGAATTCTATGATATCTTCAGGGCACTGCAGATTGGAGACGTTCTTTTGGTGGTGATGAGATGAAGCTGGTTGGGTATACCGACACTGATATGACTGGAGATGTAGACACGAGGCGATCAACTTCGGGCTATGTGATAATGTTTGCTGGTAGAGCAGTATCGTGGCAGTCGCGGTTGCAGAAGTATGTTTCCTTGTCGACGATAGAGATATAGTAAATTACGACAACGGAGGCTTGCAAGGAGTTATTGTGGATGAAGAAGCTGTTGCAGAAATTTTGGCTAAAGCAAGAGCAGTATCCTTTACTTTATGATAGTCAGAGTTCTATTCACCTTGTGAAGAACCAGACATTTTATAGCCGATCAAAGCACATTGAGATCCAATATCATTGGATACGTGATATTGGGGAAAAGAAGGAAGCAACGCTTGAGAAGTTTCATACAGATGACAACGGAGCAGACATGTTCACAAAGATTCTTCCAAGGAGAATTTTGAGTACTACAGGAGGATCGTCGGAATGATGGCCCCCTCCACATAGTTATAAAGGGAGAGATTTTTTAGAGTGGGTGGGGTTGCCAAACAATGTGGACAATTTCCCAGAGTGCGACGAGCGCCATCCGTGTGTCCGAAAAACTCGGAAAGTGCATCTAGCGTCGTGTATTAAAATATTTATGGTAAGCAAATATTATATTAGATTTCCATCATTGAATTTAATTATATATTTATGATTGGATCTTTCATATATTAACTTTCCATATAATTGGATTTCTAATTTATGGTCAGCTAATTTATGATTTGATTTTTATTAAATATATGATTGAATGTAATTAGATTTCCATAAATAATTTTGGCTTTCATATATTTATTTCCATATGGAAACCCTAATTCATGCAAGGGTTTATAAAAAGACTCATGCAATATATAACAACATGAGAAAAAAATAAGAGAGAAAAAAGTGGCAAGAGTGTCATTGCAACTTTAGAGAGGAGAAAGAAGGTTTGGAGGCTGTTTCGGAGAAGAAAATCAATTTGGGGTATTTTTTTATTATCTTTTTTCTTCATGGTTGTAATATATTTTCTATTCCAAATTTTTGCGGTAATCCGTGTTGGATCGGTGAGGATCTTGTAGAGGGTGTAATCTCTTTATTCCATTAGTGGAGGTTCTTCAGGGTTACACTCCGATCGTCCCGTGGTTTTTTCTATCTGGTTTTTTTACGTAAAAATCTCTTTGTCTGCGATTTGTGTTTGGTGTTTTTTGGTTTATACATTTTGCTCGATTCTCTCGCAGGTACTCTCTGGTTTGGGGAACTATTTTCGTATTTTGTTTCTAACAGATAGCTGGTCAACCACGTCTGGAACTCACTCAAATGATCCATAATGGATGCCCCATCTTTGTACCGCAGACGCATTATCATCCAGATCAGGAATAAATTATTTATTCCGGTCTTCTTCGTATACAAAGATTTTAGCTTATCCCATAGTATCCTCGCATGCTCAATACTGGCAACGTGGTTGTATACGTTCTCGTCAACGAACTGCCTGATGTACCCACACACTTGTATATGCTCGAACTTCCAGTTCTCTTCGGATTTTTCACTAGGCTTCTCGGAAGCAAATACCAGCAGATACTGCTTCTTGAAAAATAGTACATCCTTCATCTTCCTCCTCCAATAGTAATAGTTAGTATCGTTTAGGTTTACCATGCGCACCGGCTTTGCATCAATCTCTCTTCCCTGGTTTGCCTGTCAACTCCTGACACCCTTCTGAAAATTCAGAACCTGACTCTGATACCACACTGTTGGGAACGAAATGCGAAAACTGTCTCCCAAACCAAAGAGTACTTGCGAGAGAACCGAGCAAAACACACAAACCAAAAAAAACTAAACAAAAATTGCAGACACAAATTTTTTTTCGTGGAAAATCCAGATAGAAAAAAATATGAATCACCGCGAATCATTGGAACAGGAAAACAACCACGAAGAAAAAGTTAATAAGAAATATCCAAAATTGATCTCCTTCTCCGAAACGGCCTCCAATTCTTCTTTCTCATCTCCAAAGTTGCAATGGCACTCTTGCCACATTTTTTTCTCTCTTATTTTTTTCTCATGTTATTATATATTGCATGAGCCTTTATATGGACCCTTGCATGAAATAGGATTTCTATAAAAAAATCTATATATGGTTAAATCTAACATGTAATATGTATATGGGTTCATACAAGGGTTCTCACATGGGAAAAAGAAATAAAAAATAAAAGTTATGAAACTCACGTGTTCGTGATAATGGCGGAGGCTCTTCTTGCGACACAAAACTTTTGGAGAACCAAATGGATTCTAAACTCCACGAAACTTAAGAGAGCTCTAGATGACATATAATTGATAAAGAATATAAGGTTTTGGGGACAATTTTTCTACTGTAAACTCCCCATATCTGCTGTAGTAGCAGCCGGCCTCAAGGATCGTGTTTGGTCGGCCTAAAGGGTTCAGCCAAGTGCTTTGGGTGGTCGGCCTTGAGAAAAAAGATGGAAGGAAGGAAGGAGATGAAAAAGAAGGATTTTAGAAGGGATTTTCTACTATTGTGGTCGGCCAAAAAGGTAAGGGGTGGCTATTAGGTTTAGGTGTTGGGGGGTTGATAAATATAGGTAGTTTAAATAGGTGGGTGGTTAGGATTTAATTTAATATTTTAAATATATGTATAGGATTTAAAGAGATCTCAATAGGATGAGAGGATGCTCTAGAATCTTTAAATTAGATTTTAAAAGATTTATTTCAGATTTAAATTGATATGCAACAAGATTGCATAGGGGCCTTTCCTAATTAGCAAATATTGCCTTTATGGACCATTTCATTAATTTGTTCATATTTTGTGGATATATTTTATATATGGGATATATTATGGAGTAGAAAAAAGTATGGGGGTAGTGTACGTGTTTTATAGGAATTGGTTTGAGAGTCGGAGTTGGGTGTTTGGGCTCGGTTGGGTTCAACTATCCAATTTAAGATAATTTTGAAATATCAATGGTTCTCGATGTTTGTTAATATTTTTGGAGCATGGAAGAGATCAAACTAATACAACACCCATGTTCCAAGTGTACTAGATACAGTCAAGGTCAATAATGTGAATTCGGTTGGAAGAGAAAATATTATGCATTGCTCAAAATATCGAAGCCATGGCAAAGTATCATAAATATTAAAAATAATTTTAGAAATTAATTCTTTAAATCTATATAACTAAACAAAATAATAAAAATAATTATAAATTACCAAATTACCCTTATTCTAAAATGAGGGGCTTACAATGGAGCAGATGTGTGTCATTGGTGATGGGGTGATCGAGTTGGTACAGAGGGTGTAGTTGTTTCTATAGGTGTTTGTGTCTTGTATACACAAATAAGTGTATTCGTGAGTTTCAGTAGGGTTATTAGCTATGCGATATTAGTTGAGAACCTAGTTTAGGACTGTACCACAGTTGGTGTTAGTGTGGTTGAGTATCCTACTTATATTTTTAAGGTTATTGGTGTATAGTGTAAAGTTATGATAGGAAATTTGATGTGGGCTCAGGCTATAGGTCTGATACAGTTTAGTATTTGAACTATGGGCTAGAAGAGAATTGGTACTCTATTAGCAGAGTATATTACCTGTAGTGGTGGGGTCGGGATAGTAGCAGTAGCATCATTAGTGAGGCTCAAGTTGCTATAACATGGGATATGTTCAGATCTTGTAGTTGGCAATGGAGTAAACAACAATACCAACATTAGCAAGTATATTAACATAAGAAAGGTGTGGCTACATTATATAGGTGTTTTGTGTTTTGTGATAAGTGAGAAGATATGCAAGTGCAGATGTTGATAACGGATACTTGTAGTACCAGTTAAATAGGACTGTCAAGTGCAAAGAGTCCTTGTGGTATCAGCTCAAGAAAGGAGTATTAGGGAGGCAAGTATTGATATCATTTGCAACTATAATTGAGACTGAGAATACAGGTTTGAATGAAGGGGTGATCAATATATTTAGGGTAATGAGTTGTTGTGAATGGGTAAGTAATTTAAAGTATCAGTTAAGTATTAGCATAAGTCTAAAGTTATGGGTTAGAGTATTAGAAAGGAAACGACTGGTATTGGACCAAGATATAAGGGTAAGGTATTAGCTAAGTAGTAAGTTTTTATATAAATAACCAAGATTGGTTTTACCTAAGAGATTAAGTGATGTATTAACTATAGATATAAGTTATATATATACTAGTAAATGAAGAGATACAATTTTCTTGGAGACTAGAAAATCAGTTGAAGGCTACTCCAGACAATGCCCCTATGAAGAGCTTAGGGAGAAGAGTGTCGTTGTGAGGTAGATGCCCCCATCACCGTCTCAAAATAACTCATATATTGATGAGGAGATGTCTTTCTGTCAAATGGAGTGATGGCGAAGGGCTTGTACTTGGGCGGGTACAGTATATTTCCACTCAAAAGAATATGGTTGTCGTATCCCGAGCTCGCGTAGTGTGTTGTAACTTTCCATTGAGTCCAGGAGGGCCTAAAGTTCTCATATTTCTTGTATTGCTTCCCGGGCTAATCTACTACAAAAGGAGTGGACAATCCCGACAAGAGTGTAACTACCATCAGCGGGTGGAGCGGTTGCGTTCGAATCTCCGTTGGTCCCAGGATCCTGGCTTGCTTGTACAGAGGTTCTTGGTGGTTGTGGGACTAGACTTGCCCTGAGTTCTAGCATCGTCTGGGTCAGAGACTACATCAAGGCACTCATGATTTGCATCATAGCCTCAAGGGTGTCAAGGTGCTGTCTATCACTAGTGCCTTTATTTTCCTCCTCAGCCATCTATGTTTTCCTTACATGGGGAGAGACGGAAGGGACGGTGGACCTCTCACTTTTTGCCTCAAATTCTTGTATCGAATAATCCTCAGGAAAAGTTGGCAGCGCTGTATCTTCTTTGGATTCAGAGAAAATACTACCCCCAGCGTCGGAAGGTGCCTCACTTTGATGAGGGTGACTACCATAAGCAATCACAATGTTTGTCCCTTGAGAATCACTATCTTCTCAGAATGACTTATTATTGTAGAGTTCTGGAGGATTGCTACCCCTAGCTTACAGAGTCATCTAGGGTCTCGAGGAAATACTACCCCCAGCTAATGACACTTTTGTCTTCGAGCAGGTGTCCAGGAACACTCCTTCCGTAGGTACCGCTGCTTGCTTTCGCCTTCTCAACACGATAGTCGAGGGTGGAGGATTGGAGGTGCTGGACTTCCGGCCTCCCTTTGTGGAAGGATATCTCTATATGGAACAATACGAGGCGAAGGGAAATGCCTCCTCCTATAGAATTTATACATATTTTTTGGGACATTGTCGGATGGGAGCCCTTGGTTGTAGATGCTAAAATACTGACTACCTATTTGCAGGTACTAATAATTTAGCATAACAACAGTTGATGACGATGTTGGCACAGTGATGCCTGGGAGGGGATATCTCATATGCCATAGATGTTTTCCTCGCTTTACGTTTGTGATTGATCACATCGCGTAAATTGTGCAAGGGGTGATTCACCTTTACACCCTCCTTATGAGCACAGGTAAATCGAGCACATATGTGTTGCCAATATTTTTGCTCCCTGACTTGCGATTCATAAAAGAACTTTCCCTAAGTCATTAGTAGAAGACTTTTAAGACAGACCCTGTCCCGGTGCCACTGCAGGCTGGGTGTATAGGTCAATCTTGTTTAACTTCCTGTCAGAGGTCTACAGAACAGTTAGCGGTGCATGTTGATGGTCTGTCAACTGAGAAGTTGCTTGAGCTTGGCGAGCTCATACTGCCCTACACTTTGTCATCCTAGCACGCACTGGTGCATAGTTTGAGGAGTCCAAGTTACTTGTTTCTTTATCAGGGTGGTGCATAGAATCGATGCCACATAAAATTCTGTCGAAGACAGAACTTTAGTTAATGTCTGGGGCGCATGCAGCTGTCTTTCTGTGCCTGGAGTTCAGTGCCGCATGCTTCTTCTTCTGTACCCCATGATATGGGCTCATGGGTTGTGTGTCAACCCCTAAACTTCTGGCATCGTGATATTTTTCTATGCCAGAGTTTAGGTGTTGAGCACTCTTCTCCTCAGACGTGGCTTTCGCATGAACCATGACAGCCTGAGTAGACGTATCACATGCGCCTTGACCATCAGGTAGAGAGACAGGGAGCACATGCTCTAAAGTTGGGTGAGGCATATTGGCCTTTGTAACCCAAGTCTTGTAGATCTTCTTAGGCTTTTCTAGCCTTGGCGAATGACTCACACTGTCCTTGAAAAGCATTTTCTTAAAAGCTTGCTAGTCGAAGCATACAACCAGCATCTTCTGGGTTAACCCCAGCTTTTCCACATCAAACTGCATCACTATCTTTTCACTAGTGGAAAAAGATGTCACCAACATAGTTGCCACCTTGCTTGCCATTGACTAAAGTTGAACGAACTTTGTTGTGTACAAAGAAGTACAGAGAAATCCTAAACAAAAAATCTAAATACGGGCTATATGCGCGCATGGATTATAGGACTGCCACGTGTCCATTCTTAACAGAACAATTATAGCCGTGAGCGCATTTCAGGGCTGAGCTACCACATGGCATTTTGTTGGGATCTGGTGTTGCTGAAGTTCTTTTCCATTTTTTTGTGTGCCTGACTTGGTCAGCTTGACACATATCCTATACTTGGTTGTAGAGAATCTCTTCAGTTGTAACAGAAATATTTTATCTCATGGAGCACTATCGCGTTGGGCGCATGGAGTCTGGGATGCATGAGTCCAGAGACGCATGGAGTCTGAGATACATGGGGCCAAATATGCATGGATCCTGGTACGCATGAATCCAGAGACGCATGGAGAGCTTGAATCATAGAGAAGTTGACTCATGGAGAGCTTGACTCATAGATAGCTTTGTCGTATGTATACGTGGCATTACATAGCTGTACATGGTCAAGGATAATCTTAGAAGTGATGTAAGCGCTGACGTCCACTGTCAGCATCAAAACTGAGAAATTTAGAGCCATTATTGCTGTCAAAGTCATAATTGATGTGACTGACAGTAGTGGCACCATGTGCCTAAGATGTCATGCGTCATGCATCTTATGTTGCTTCTATGGCATATAGATTATTTTTGTGTACGCGGATCTAATATTTTTTATGCTTCTATAGATGGAATATTTGTTTCCTTGTATTTTCTTTCAATTTCATGATGTACTCGACTATTTTCCTGCTATCAGTTAATAATAGTCATTTGGTAGTGGATGTTTCTATGCAACTATTAACACTTTCAGATTATCATTTCCTAAAGTTATATACTCTTGTTATATCCAGCTTCATTATTATTCTTATATCATGGATGAGATCATTACTTTAGAAATATAATCCATAGTTATACTTTATGATCTTGAGCCCAATTACAACGTAAGTATGTATCATAGGTTCTATATATTGGAGTAGCATACATATGCATGCCAGCTGGCATAGTCACGTGCTGGTCCTACGTACTTTGGGACTGGGGTATGACAATCTCAAAATATTCTAAATAGCCGAATTGATATAAAGAAGTCCATATTTAGATAACAGCACAAATTCCAAGATTCCAGACATTTGGGTCAGCAACGGCCCGCAAAGAGACAAGAAGAAATAGTAATAGATCAAGTTGGAAAAACATAATGGAAATGTTTGATCTGTACTTATTATGGGGGTTTAACACTTTATTTATTCTTATTTGTTTTTTATATCCCAACTTGTTTATTAATTCTAAGTTTTTGTTAAGAGACCTATTTATATTGCGTTAAGCTCACTTTTATTATTTATTAGCAACCAAGTGGCTTTTAAGTCGAGTTTAAGTTCACTAGAATAGGAAGACCAATTCCTTTCTTAATATAAGGCCCAAATAATTATAATTCAAATTTATTTCATAATATACCCTTTTTTTAGTATATATAGCCTTGTAAATTTATTTTGACTATACAAGCCCATTTTAGTTATTTCTTATATATGAAGCCCAAATAAAGAGTCTTTTTAGAAACCTATTTAAAAGACCGAGCTATCTTTATTTGGTTGAATCTATTCAATAAATTTGGTTTTATTTTAATGGGTTGAAGGTGCACTAGTAATTTATTTTGTCTAAATCTATTCAATAAATTTGGTTTTATTTTAATGGGTTGAAGGTCCAGTCGACTTTGAGCCTATAACACATAATCTGAATTTTTTTTATTAAATAGGCTTTAAGCCTAGAATTTGGAAATCAGTATTTAGTTAGTGGCTTTGGCCTAACACTAGGTCTGAAAAAAACTTTTAATTTGTTTTAAATATTACCAAGGCCCAACTGATTTTAGAGATTAAATAAGCCCAACAGTACTTTTATTTATAACATGTCCGAACTTAAATTCATAAGTTTTATTTGTTAACACTAGGCTCTGGCCCATAAAATAAATTGAATAAAATGCCTACTGATTTAATTGCAAATCAACAAAACCCAAAACATTACTATAATTTAGAAAGCCTAATTTGGGTTTTAAGAATGGAAGCCCATTCTCCGATTCATATAAACTTAATATATACAGAGAAAGGGAGAGAGAAAGAGAACAGAAGAACTCACCGAAAGAGGATATACGGGAGAGAACAGGTGAATCAGGTACTCAAAGACATGCTATGTCTCTGTGTGATTGATTCAAACTCAAGTTGGGACGTCCACATACCATTGGCCAAATTTGCATAAAACAACAGTTACTAGTCAAGCATCCAAATGGCTCCGTACGAGGCTTTGTATGGGCGAAAGTGTAGGTAACCGATCTGTTGGGACAAAGTTGGGGAGTATCAAATCCTTGGGCCTGAATTAGTAAAGCAAACAATCTAAAATGTTCGGTTAGTTCGAGAGCGACTAAAAGTAGCAAAAAGCTGAAAAAATAGTTAAGCTGACATTCATCGACGACCTTTTGAGTTCTTCAAAGGCGACCATGTGTTTCTAAAGGTCTCGCCCATGCGAGGAGTCACGAGATTCAGAGTAAAGAGGAAGCTAAGTCCGAGATTCGTCGGCCCATTAGAAGTCCTCAAGTGAGTTGCTTTAGTTGCCTATCAAACTGCATTGCCACCAGCCCTGTTAGACGTACATGATATCATATCGATTTGGTTAGTTGGGTTAACTCACCCTCACTAATACATTTCAATGTACTAACCCATGTTGCAGCAGGTTTCCCAAGCAATCAACGCGGGGAGGAGCTAAAGCTTTTGCCCCAACCATTCTATTAACTTGTCGCACTCTGTTCGTGTCTTTTGAAGCTTGAACAAATCATCCGGAGCTCGTGCACACACCTTATGCAGCTCTGAGTCAAGGCGATAGTTTCCCCCGAAGGTATCTATTATCTTTTGATATTTTATTATGGGATGTAATGTATGGAACGACTATCTCATTTTGTGTCCATCTTATAAGTCCGTGCGGTATCCCTTTACTTTTGAGTTAAAAGTTTGTAACAAAGGTTTACATTATCATTAAAGAGAATATTTCTTTGTTTTAATATTTGTTTTTAACTTTCTCACGCTGTTGTTTGATGGTTAGTAATATTTTGGTGTAAAGTTACTTGCATGTGCAACCAACGTAGAAGTATTAACTAGATAATAACATAATTTGACTAAAAGAATAAGAGTCTGATTGGTGTAATAATTAATTGGTAGGTGTTCGAGACGTTCCTGTGGAGAGCTCGGGACCAGATTTGTTGTGCTCGCAGCTTGGCTTGGAAGGCAAGTACATCTTGCTTGATTGTATTATTTAGTTTATATTATGCCTTGTTTTTATTTTGCTAGATGTATGCTCGCGTCTTAGAAGTAGTTGACTTACCTGATATGTTATAAAGATACGTGGTATCTTCTGACCTTACACTGTTTCAAATACGTTCACTGTCTCAGTGAGAGAATGCATGGACTAGCGTGTCGACCATGCATCGATACGTGAGTTTGTGTCTTGTGTTAGTAGTTGGTGTTAGTTAATTCTAGATTTTATTGACGTCTTGTATTATGTCTGCATCGCGTATACGGTTCAGATAGTACATTGGGATAGGAGAATATACTTGTGAGCATATAGGATTTCATTTTCTAATGGTGTAAATGGTGTATATCGTGTACCCCCGAGTTCTGCGGAACGCCTGGTGGGATAACTGTTCTTCTATTTCACCTCCCTCATACGCCACTAGAGATGTCTCGAGTGCATTTCACATAGATGGTTTAGTTACCCTATTTATTGTTTACTGCTTTACTTTCATGCTTGTCGATTTCTTGTGTACTTATTATGTCCCTTTGAGAACCTGGCACCCTTTCTAGGTATAGAAGATTATGATTATTTACAGAAGCACGGATCAGGACTGGCTACTTCTTTATCTTTCAAGGAGTCTTCCCTTAGAGCTTCTTGATCACTAGATGATGTAATTATTTTGTTGTCTTTTATATTTTAGTTAGTTTCGTAGTGGATTTGGCTCCACCCAACTATTAGTTCTTCTCGACTATTTCATACTTGGTTAATTGTCATATTTGGTTATTTATTACTATTTGGTTTTATGGATGAGATTAGTATTGCATGTGACTTGTGAAGTTATATACCACTTGTGATTTATTATTATTCATAAAATAGCATACGTATGTGTATGGTTTTATTATATTGGAGTTGTCATGTACATACGGCTGGCATGCTTACGTATTCCTAGTCCTATATATTTTGGGACTGGGGCATGACAAATTCTTATCCTCTCCTGTTCATCGACAAAAGGTGAATGAGTTTATGCAGCTTCGACAAGGCAATATAATTGTGAAGCAATACACCGCCGAGTTTAATTGGCTCGCCAAGTTTGTAAGCGTCTATCTTCCAAATGCAGTGAGTCATGCTCGATGATTTTAAGGCGGCCTATAATTTGTTATACACGCACACGTAGTCATTCTCCAGTATCAGACAATGCAGGAAGTCCTAAACCATGCCCTCACCCTCGAACTATAGTATCCTTCTATTGATGTTGGTGATGTATCACATTCTCATCACAAGCACCCTAGCAACGTGAGAGGAAATAATGCTTCAAAGCGTGCAAACAACGACAGTTCTCAGGCCCCCAAATCCAGAGAGGACTCAACGGCTGAATTGTGCCTACTGCCACCAGCCAGGACACCATATCAACGACTGTCATTTCTAAAAAGGGGGATACTTTATTTGTGATAAGTTTGGCCATATTGCTCGTGACTTTCGGGATCTCCCAAACAATCTTCCACTGCGTTGACCCCAACAACAGAATCCTGCTCAAGCAACAAATCGGCCTCCACCACAACAAGTATGCCGTCCAAATATAGTGGGTCGAGTTTATTCTATGATGCGGGACGAGGCATTCGTCTCAAACACAGTAATGACATGTATATTGCTCTTCAATAATGTTCCTACTCGTGTACTCTTTTATTTCGGTGCCACGCATAACTTTGTATCAGTGAACTTTACCAAGGAACACAAATTTTCTCAGACACCGTTAGGCCTAAAGCTTAGCGTCAATACCCAGTCGGGCATGGATTTGCTTGCTCACTCAGTTTGTCACAACGAGTGTATTTTTATCGGAGGAAGGAAATTATCACTCGATGCGATAGTCCTGGACATCAGGAACTATGATATCATTTTGGGGATAGATTGGCTCAGCGCTTGCTCGGCCACTATTGACTATGCAGAGAAGAAAGTCATCTTTCGTCTACCCGACGAGACCAAATTTTGCTGTGACTGAAGTCCAACATCGAGAGCATCGAATGCCTGCATGGTTGTTTCTGTAATGTCTGCTCGACGAATGATATATTCAGGCTGCAAAGGATACTTAGCGTCCATTCGAGACACTCGACGGGATGATGCAAACATAGAGTTTACTTCCGTTGTGGTAGAGTTTTCTGATGTATTTCCAGATGAGTTGCTCGGTATGCCGCCTGATCGAGAGATTGAATTCACCATAGATACATTTTCAGATTCTCGACCAATTTCTAAAACTCCGTATCAAATGGCCCCTGTTGAACTGAAGAAGCTGAAAGTCCAACTCCAAGAACTGCTTGATCGTGGGTACATCTGTCTGAATGTATCTTCTTGGGGCACGCCTGTATTGTTCGTAAAGAAAAAAATCACTCGATGTGACTTTACCTAGACTATCGCGAGCTAAATTAAACTACTTTTTGAAACAAGTACCCCCTTTCCAGGATCTATGACCTCTTTGATTAGCTACAAGGTGTGATGGTGTTTTCATAAATGGATCTTTGCTCTGGTTATCATCAGCTCAAGATCAAGCCGGACGACATGTCGAAGTCAGCCTTTCGTACTTGCTACGGCCACTATGAGTTTTTGGTAATGCCTTTCAGACTGACCAATTTCCCTGCCGCCTTCATGGACTTAATTAATCGTGTGTTCCAGTCGTATCTCAGCATGTTTCTAGTAGTGTTCATTGATGATATCTTGGTGTACTTGAAGAATAGGAAGGAACATGTTAAGCACTTGCAGACCGTGCTACAGACTCTTTGGGACAACAAGCTATATGCAAAACTGAGCAAGTGTGAGTTCTGGCTGAGCAGTGCATCTTTTCTCGGGCATATCATTTATGCGGGAGGTATTTCAGTCGATCTAAAGAAAGTTGAAGCCATCGTCGAGTGGAAGTAACATGCATCCGTCATTGAAATTTGAAGCTTCCTTGGGTTAGCGGGATACTACAGGCGGTTCATTAAAGACTTTTCCAAGTTAACATCATCTCTAACTTGCCTCACTCAGAAGGGAGTCATATTCGAGTGGTCCGTTGACTGCGAAGCTTCATTTGAGGAGCTAAAGCAGCACTTCATCTCAGCTCCCATACTTGCGCTACCCAATGAGACCTCTGGATTCCAGATTTTTAGCGACGAGTTAGGACAGGGCTTGGGGTGCGTGCTCATGTAACGGGATAGAGTGATAGCATATGCCTCCATATAGTTGAAGAAACATGAGAAAAATTATCCTACGCATGAACTGGAACTGGTGGCAATTATGTTCGCACTAAAATTATGGCAACACTACCTCTATAAAGTAGCTTGCCAAATTTATACTGACCATAAAAGCCTGAAGTACCTATTCACCCAAAATGACCTTAACCTACAACAATGACATTGGCTAAAATTGATTAAAGACTATGACTTGACAATCAAGTACACGCCTGACAAAGAAAATATTGTTCCGGATGCTTTAAGTCGAGTGTTTACGGGATCCCTGTCCGTTGATCATAGGTTATAAAGAGACTTGGAGGCAATGGACATTGAACTCTAAATTCGATACCATATTGCGCGAGTGGCTCAAATACGTTTTGTGCCCAACCTGTTAGAGAGAGTCGCGTCCACCCAAAGGGATGACCCATTCCTGAAGAAAATATGCGTGCAAATTCTAGTAGGGAAGGTATAGGACTTTGTAGTGGACGAGAATGGAGTGTTACGAGTGAAGGTAAGTCTATGCATCCCCAATGACAAAAAACTCAAAAATAAAATCCTTATGAAAGACTATTATGCAGCCTATACAGCCTATCCTGGGAGCACGAAGATGTATAAAGACCTCCGCACTATCTTTTGGTGGCACAGCATAAAGAAGGATGTAGCGCTCTTCATGTTGTAATGCATAACCTGTCAGAGGGTGAAAGCATAAAATAAGAGACTGGGCGGGGAGATGCAAAATCTTGCTATTATGGAATGGAAGTGGGATTAAATAAGCATGGACTTCATTGTTGGCTTATCGAAGACGCAATGGGGGGAAAATGCCATCTAGGTCATAGTCGACCGGTTAACCAAGTCAGTGTACTTTATTGCCATTAAAGTTACCTGGAGCATTGATCGCCTCGCTTAGACCTACCTTGACGAGATAGTTCGGCTATATAGAGTGCCAGTTTCAATTGTGTCAGATCGGGATGGACGATTTCTATTACATTTCTGGGAGAGCCTTCAGTCAGCGATAGGGACCAAGTTGAAGTTTAGCTCAACATCCATCCTCAAACCAACGGCCAAACAAAATGGGTGAATCTGGTACTCGAAGACATGTTGCGTCTTTGTGCGATCGATTCAAAGTCAAGTTGGGACGTCCAGCTACCGTTGGCTGAATTTTCATACAACAATAATTACCAGTCCAGAATCCAAATGGCTCAATAAGAGACTTTGTATAGGTGGAAGTATAGGTCACCGACATATTGGGACAAATTTGGGAAGCATCAAATCCTTGGGCCGAAACTAGTCGAGGGAACAGTTAAAAATGTTCGGTTGATTCGAGAGCGACTAAAAGTAGCACAAAGCCGACAGAATAATTATGCCGACATTAACCGATGACCTCTTAAGTTTTTCGAAGGCAACCATATTTTTCTAAAGGTCTTGCCCATACGAGAAGTCATGAGATTCAGAGTAAAGGGGAAGCTAAGTCTTAGATTCGTCAGCCCATTCAAAGTCCTCAAGCGAGTCGCTCCAGTTGCTTATCAAATCGTATTTCCACCAGTCCTGTCAGACGAGCATGATATTTTTCATGTTTCATAGCTTAGAAAGTACGTGAATGACTCGAGCCACATGGTAGATTTTGGTTAGCTAGATCTGTAAGAAGACTTGTCGTACGTCGAAGAGCCCATTCAGATCTTGGATCGGAAAGAAAAGCAGCTCTGGAATCATGCAGTCCCTCTTGTGCGCGTACACTGGCAAAATCACGCGGTCGAGGAGTCGACTTGGGAACTCGAATCAGATATGAAGGAAAAGTTTCCCTCATTATTTCTTAGGGGTAGGTTCCATTCCTAAGTTTTGAGGACAAAACTTTTTTTCAGTTGATTAAGATGTAGTGGGTCATTCCCCATTTCGGGAAGTACGGCTAAAGAAAACTTGGTATCGTTCGATCGGGACAGATTGAATCATGATCCTTTTCTTGTTATAGATTGGTTTCTTCGAAATCAAGTCTCTCATTCAGCGGATCTTGCCTCAAGGAATGACTCAGCTTTAGAGTCGAGAGGGGCCTTTCCGTTGCGTTGGTTTCTTTACTCATTTTTGATGCCGCTTGGTTGTTTTCTTATTAGTTTTGTGACTTACATTTTCTTGAAAAGTTTTAACGTATTTCATTATCTTTGTACTTTGAACTTCACATTTCATATCAAACTCTTGGAGAATGAGGCAAGGAGATATTTATCATCTGTTGAAGCATGCATGTGATTGAGTAGGCGACACGCGAGCGGACTCCTGAAGATCTTTCCTTTCTCTTTCCCGATTCACCAACTTGTGAGTGGCCTTTCCTTCGATTAGCTGGTTTTTTTCTAAGTCTTCACTCATAATAATCTGACTCGTGCATTTCGATCAATGATACCATAATAATAATAACTGAGTTAAGATAATAAGTAACTTGGAACACTTAATGCAAGACACAAACAAAGTAATAAAATGATCGCATTATCGTATACTTGCTCGTTATGTGTTTTATCATATTTTTGTGCTAGCTAGAATATATTCTTCTATAACTGTGCAATGAATATAACACATCTTATAATACAATCACTGAAGCATGTAGACTATGCCATTGCACTGTACTAAGTAGTTTCGTTCAATCTGATGTCTTAAATGTTGCATATGATAACTTAATATTTTAGACGTCGATTGGTCATGGACAACTTGTGCGCAAGGTGTATAGTTCATGCGAACAATCATCAGGGAACCAGGGCCAATTTGTCCCGAGCGGAACAACTGTTAGTCGTACTAGCAACCTAGTATAGGTAAGATGAGAGTTTGTAGCAGGGCTCTCTACCTGTGCTGTATGCATCGCCATCTAGCCAGACTATAGTCGATGATGGCTCGTAATAATAGTAACCCCTTTTTATATTTAAACTGTACAAGCTAACTATGTCTTCATGACAGAGAAAATTAGGGTAAGTTTTGTGTAGGTATTTTAGACGACGCAAGTAAAAGTCACCGAATGATGGCAAGTTTATTTCAGTCATTTCATATATATTGCTTGTTGTAACTTAAACTAAGGCAAGATAGAAAGACCACTATGATAATTTGTATGCTTCACATGAATATCGTATCAATTTGGTTAGTTGGGTTAGCTCTCCTTCACCAGTATATTTTAATATACTGACCCTCATTGCAGCAGGTTCTCTGAGCCAAGGCGACACGACGAGGAGCTAAAATTTTTGCCCTAACCAGTATACCAACTTGACGCACTATGTTCGTATCTTTTGAAGCTTGTACAAATTATCCAGAGCTCGTACACATACCTTATATAACTCTGAGGCAAGGCGATAGCTTCGTCCGAAGGTGTCTATTATCTTTTAAAGTTTTAGTATGGGATGTAATGTATGGAACGACTATCTTATTTTGCATCCATCTTGTAAGCCTGTATGACACCCCTTTACTTTTGAGTCAAGAGTTTGTAACAAAGATGTATATTATCAATACAGAGAACTTTTCTTTATTTTAATGTGTTTTCTTTAACTTTCGTACTTGTTATGTTTTTATGTATAATATTATGCTAGGCCTTATGCGGGCGCACCTTACGGTCACATGACATCCCTCCCGGGGGACAATTATTGATTATGTAGAATCAGGGCATGACAATCTATGTCCAATGTCAATACGACGAATAATGTCTAATATCAATACGATGAGTCAAAGTAACATCTCATGACTAAAGATCCAATATATGTACCAATCCATGTACCATCGTGTCAGAAATCAGATATAATATTTCTAAATACTTGAATCATAGTAATTATCAAATAATAAAAATTATCAAAGAATATACTCGCCTATCGTCCTGAAAAAAACTCAAATCAATATCCAACTGGAGTAAAAGTGACCTAGATATGAAATTACTTGTCAAAAAGTTGAATTGGATTCATAAACATGGCAAACTAACTAATTTCTAAGTTTCTAGGTAAAACTAGGTCAATCTAGGTCAGGACTGGGTTATTTGGTCTAAACTAGGTTAATTACCTAATTTGGATTCCAAGTTATCAACATGGTTGGCCTATATAGCTAAACTAGCTAATACTAGGTAGTATAAAGTCATTCTAGGTTTTCTAGGTCAATACCTTGCTAAATCCTAAATTTTCTAAGTCATACTAGTTTGTATGATATACTAAATATCATAAATACACTACATAGACTCATAGATATCAATAACTTATAATACCTTAGCCTATAAAACATTGCCTTACTATTGACCATGACCTCAATCTAGTATCTCAACCCAAATACCCATTACCTAATATCAATACCTTGGTATCTAATCATTACCTCTCAATACCTAGCTCACATCCAAGACCAATACCTTAACTAATATCCAATATCTAATTCTAATACCCTTATATTATGTATGTATGTATGTATGTATGTATGTATGTATGTATGTATGTATGTATGTATGTATGTATGTATGTATGTATGTATGTATGTATGTAAGACACTAGCCTTCTATCCTTAACCCTTGACACACTATACTAACACCCATTCATTGATATTGTTGATACACTCACTAGTACAATATTCTACATACACTACCTGATACACTATACTCACATAATTTCTCATGGGTACACTCCTAGCTAACCTTACCTGTTTATTCCTTGTTATTCCTTCACCTACTTAAACCTTCTCTACCACTGATACAAGTGACACATGCATATGGTATTGCACTTAGCACTTACCTACCCATACAATCTAAGTAATATCCAGCTCTATGTCACTACCACATTTCTAGAAAAGGGTATTTTGGTCATTTTATAATTAATTAAATATTGTACATGTTGTATATTTATTTATTTATTTTTAGATGTTAGTTTATTATTTTGGACTTGTATTAGTGGACCTAACTAGTTTAGATTAGATCCATGGACCAACATTTAAATCCAGTTAGAATTGAACCCAATAGTAAGTCCATTCATTATGAAGATGATTAATTAAGTTAAACCCAATAAACTAGAACCTTTTCTCTTTAATTATTTTTTCATGAGAGGCCCCAAGGGGTATTTTATACTTTACATAGTATCTTGGGGAGGGGGTTTTGTGGTCGGCCTAGTTAGTAAGGGAGAGAAAGTTTTTCTCTCTTCATTTTTATTTTTAAATCTAGATTTAGAATTTTCTCTTCCAAATTTTTTAATTCTCACATCAAATTCCACCCAAATTTTTTTCCAATTTCTTCCCTAATCATCATTTGAGGCTATTAGAGCAATGATCTACAAGAAGAAAGCAAGGATCTACAAGAAAAGCAAGGATCTTTTCAACCATTTTGGAAGTTTTATTGGGAATCCATCTCTCAAAAGATACAATTCAATTTTTTTCCCTTTAATTAGAATCTAAATATGTGTTTTAATCATTAGGAACTACCCCATATGCTAAGGCTTCCCATAGGAATTGGAATTAGGTTCATAGAAGGCCTATGAAGAAAGTTATGTATTATTTTGTGTCAATTTTGGGGGAATTTTGAGATTGACACATATTGTATTTATTAATTGGTCAATTAAACCAAATTGACATGTGTTTGATTGTGTGTGGCTAGTGTCGTGTCCACAATTGGATACGTGTAGGTCGTATCCCGATAATTTGGAGATATGGGTTAATTTGGGGATTTTCTTCCGACACGGGAGTTTGAGCATGTCATATTTTGACACGGACACGTAGATGTGTAATTTGCTCTTCGTATTGTTCATAATTATTATTTTTGACTTGTTTGTGTCCTTCATGGTATGTTTGGTGGTGTGGTGGAGTCGTATCGTAAGCGTATCATAGATCTAGTATGATACGGGTGCGATGCACTCCATGTGTTTGTTTCCTTACATTTCAATATACTTGTTTATAGCTATTAGAATATTATATTTATCATTGTATATGATATATATGTATATATATATTATGTGTTGTTCTATGTTCATTGTATGATGATTAGTGTGTATCTCTGGTGCTATATATATATATATATATATATATATATATATATATATATTATATATATATATATATATGTGTGTGTGTGTGTGTGTGTGTGTGTGTGTGTGTGTGTGTGTATCTCTAAGTGTTATGTATATATGTATGTGTATATCTATGGATATGTAATTATATATAGATATGTGTATGTATAGATATATTTATATATATGTAAGTTTTGTGGATATATATATATATATATATATATATATATATATATATATATATATATATATATATATATATATATATATATATATATATATATACCCTTGTATTGTGTGTGCATAGATGTGTGTGTGTGTGTGTGTGTGTGTGTGTGTGAGAGAGAGAGAGAGAGAGAGAGAGAGAGAGAGAGAGAGAGATGGGGGGGATCGAGCAACTGCAGCTGCAGCAGCCAGCATGCAGCAATGAAGCACAACAACAACAAGTAAAGCAGTAGCAGCATACAATGCTGTAGCTAGCTAGCAGCTAGAAGCAACTGAAGCAACTGCAGCTGCATGTTGCAGCAGCAGCAACAGCATGAACAGCAGCAGCTAATCAGCAACTGCAGTAGCAGCATGCAGCAGCTACAGCAGCAGCAGCTTGAGCAACAACAGCAAGAGCTTCAGCATCAGCAGCAAGGCACAACAACTCCAGGTAACAAGAACAGATAGCAGTGTACACAGCAGCAAGGTAAGGGGTTGATAGTTCATTAATAGTTTAGTTATCTAGTTAGCTTGATATATAGTTTATTAGTTGGTGCATTGATAGTTTAGTTAGTTAGTTACTTTGTTATATATATATATATATATATATATATATATATATATATATATATATATATATATATATATGTGTGTATACTTATTGTTATCTAGTAGTTAGATATATATACTAGTGATTACTAGTAGTTATATGTATGTATGTATGTATGTAAGTATGTATGTATGTATTTGTAAGTTAGTAAGTAGTTAGTAGGTAGCTAGTAGTATTGTATTAGTTAATGCATGTTAGTTATAGTTTAGAGTTTTGGGTAGTTAGTTATATGTTAGAATTGATATTACCTTGTGATACCAAGGTAATGTCAAGGTATTGATGGATACTCAAGGTATTGGATTTGAGTATCAAGATGGATGTGTAGGTGGTGAGATATCGCATTGGTTCAAAACCAAGGGATCCACTTAGCATTAATTTAGTTACGAATATTATATATTATTGATTATATATACAAATTATGATATTTTTTATATCTATTAATTGCGTATCTTAGGATACGGTATCTTATTAGTTTCCTAGTATTTTAGTATAGCTAGTGTGGCCTAGTTACATAGTGTATGGACTCAATATCCTAGAGATAGACTCAAACAACCTAGAAATAGCTACTTTGACCAAGTTTGACTAGTTTGACCTAGAGTTGACTTAGTTTGACTATTTTGACTTAGAAATGGCTTTATGACCTAGAAGTTGACTAGTTTAACTTATTTTTATTCTAAAATCTTATATTGATATAATATTCCATATTTAGGTCTTCGAGGCACCGTACCAGACATCTTTGATACTGTTTACCGGATTTCAGGTGAGTATATTCTCTGATAGTTTCTCATTTATGATATCCTCTATGTCTCTTGTATCTATTATAGATATCCTTGATTTCTTGACAAGATGGTTACACGGATTGGTATATCTGAATCTCGTCATGAGATGTTATTCCTTGGTATGTATGGTATATCTTGTGCAAGCCTTGTTTCCTTGTTCTTCTTGTACATGTACAGACACCGATTCTTGTAGAGACTTGCTACCTTTCCAAAGAATCCTGTGTTATAACGTACCATTGTTGGATCCACTATACCAGTCGGGACGGAGAGTATGTAGTATAGATACGTCCTTGTATAAAGTCTTGTTCACTGAATAGTGTTAATCATACACCGCACGTATGATTAACCATGCCATAATTCTTGTATCAAGTTCCCAAGTCGATCACATGTTAAAGCTGGTACTCACTCACTTAGTCATTAGTATTTCTTGTTTATTTCCATATTACTCATTCTCGTATTTATTTCCAGTATTTTTCTTTATTGCATATCTCTTGTATTTGTATATTACATCTTGTATATTCATATCTATTTACTGTTATATAGTTTATATCATTTATTAGAACAGTTGTTAGAGATGTACTCTGCTCATTTCCTGACTGGATATTTTTTTCCCAGATGACACCGAGGAGTGGTACTCTACTCACTACGGGCCTCAAGACGTGGTTGGCTTAGAGCCAGAGACCTTGGCTCAGGAGGTTCTCATCCCGACTTAGACAGATGACCCATGACTCATACCTTAGTAGTTAGTTTCCTTTTGTACTGGATTTGTCTCTAGCTTTGTTATTAGTATTTCTCTGACTCATTGGATATTATTTTAGTCTTGTGAGTTGTATTTATAATCTTCTATTCTTTTATCATATTCGTGCTTATTCCATCTATAGATCTGTGATTGAGTATATTTATATTACATTGGTAGCATTGTCATGTCTAGATTATTAGATAGATAGTTTACCCAAACAGCGTTCTACCTCCGATGCTGTGGCGTAGGCTGGACGTTGTTCACTACTTGTATCCCTACACCGGGTGCGGGTCGTAACACATTTTTAGTGGTGGCCCATGTAGGTCTTCGAGGTCGCAATTAGTGCGATTCATAGTGGTGCTCTGAATTAAGTGCTATTACGAGCCTGTTTTAGGATTTAGGATATAGGCTATAGGCTGGGAATACTCAATCACATCTAGAAAAAAACTCTATTGATTCAATTCAATTATTTTTCCTTGATATTGATATTTGATCTTTAACTATCCTTCTTTGAGTATATTATAACATGTGCCATATTGATTCTTTCCTTTCGCTTTGCCTCAGGATGCCGCCTAAGACTAGATCACAATAGGGGGGAGCAGCTTTTGAGAGATCTGCGACTTCCTGAGAGCCTGCACAAGTCACTTCTTCGGTGATTGGCATATCAGCTGTGTTCGGGGGTCCACCACCAACTCAGAGGACTGTTCCGGCTGTATTTGAGGGACTTCCACCTCCACCTTCTGCGTCGATAGATACGACCCAGGTGTTCATATTATTTTACGAGATGTTGGAGGCTCAGAGGGCCTAATCCAAAGTACACCAAAGGTAGACCGACGTGTTACGGCAGGGAATTGAGAGTGCTCATCAGCTTGCCCTTGCCGTAGTAAATAAAGGAGTTTCGGTCCAGCAGCAGGTTACTTTGCAAGTTGCCCAGCTTCGGCCAGGCAATATTCAGGACTTCAAGAAGTTGGAACCTCGGGTCTTCAAGGGGATGGAGGGCATCGTCTATGCTGATAATTGGCTCGAGGATATTGAGCGTCTCATGAGGATGTCCCATCTTGCTGAGGATCTTAAGGTTGAGAAAATAGGACTTCAGCTGTTCGATATCGCCCGTACTTGGTTTAGGAATGAGCCACTTCTTGCTGATGCAGGGCAGTCTTGGGAGGTGTTCAAGGACCTCTTCAAGAGAAAGTTCTTTGCTCGGGCAGACAGGTTAGACTTAGGGAGGCAGTTTGAGAGCCTTACTCAGGGGAGCATGTCTGTGGAGGAATAAGTCACAAAGTTCGGTAGGCTTAGCCATTTTATGGAGTATTTGGTGAGGGAGCCAGAGGTTCGACCTATCAATTTTTGTGAGGGTCTGAACTGGGAAGTGAAGATCCTCATTCCATCTTTCTATGAGACCTATTCGGAGATACTTGCAGAGGCACGCAAGGTTGAGCGGGAGTTAGGTTTAAAACCCAAGAGAGATCGCGATTCTTTTCTGGGGGCTAATAGCAGCACATTGACTGCTAAGCATCCTTATTTTCATTCCAGGCCTTTTCAGTAGCAGCAGTAGCACCAGACTCTATCTAGGGCACCGGTTTACTAGGCACCACAGTAGTAGAGACAGTCACAGCAAGCTTCCTGCCACTACTGTAAGAAGCCCGGCCACAACTGGAAAGTTTGCAGAAAGATGTTGGGAGTTTGTTTGTATTATGGTACCGAGGGGCATCTGTTGAGAGAGTATCCTTCTAATCATCGTCGTGTAGTTTAGGGAGTAGCTCCAGCTCCGAGGACACAAACGAGGCCACCTGCAGTACAGCCGAGGGGACCGCCGCTTCTGACCCAGCAGCAGCGTTATGCCCAACACCAGCATCATGGAGGTGCACGTCAGGGGCAAGCATTTGCTATGACAGTCGAGGAGGCCGAGCCCACTGGAGATGTCATCGCAGGTTCTGTTCTTCTTGATTCCATTCCAGCTTTAGCTTTGTTTGATAGTGGTGCTTCCCATAGTTTTGTATCTGTTTCTTTTACTCTGAAGTATCATTTGGTAGCTGAGTCTTTGCTTAGGACTTGCAAGATCATGATCGGGGGAGGCATTATCTTGGTTAATGATGTCACGACCCGCACCCAGATATTCGGGCACGAGTATGTGGTTATGCCCAGCCTACACCATAAAATCGATGGTAGAACATTGTCTGGGTCATTTCTAACTATCTAACATTTCAACAATATAATATGGTACCTGTCAATCATCTTAAATTCAAACAGAGGAGCAATATGGTATCTCACATGAATAACTAATCTCAATTATCAAAACAAACTAAGGAAGAATGATGCACGAATAGAATAACAAAGGAAAGAATAAAGATACAATCCATAATCTGAAATAATATACAAGATGTGAATCTCAACAAAAGAATAGTCTAATATAATCTAATACAAATAAACTAGACCTCCTCGGGCTTTGCAACTAAGTCCGCCTAATCTATAAGAGTATCCTCTATAGGTACGCCATCCTATGGCCCGTAGAATGTGGGACACTGCTCTATAATCCAGTCATTTGGAAAAAAATATCCAGTCAGAATTGGAGCAAAGTATATACCTTTGAAAGTAGTTTCAATAGCATAATCGATCATATAAACAGAAATAGAAATAAAATACAAGATCACTAAACATATGAAAGATGAACAATAGATATACAGGTAATGTACGAGAATATAGAACAACAATATGAATATCAATAATATGATGAAATAACTGCAATCTAAACTAGCTAATGTGCCTTAGAATTTTATTATGTGATCGGGTTGGGTGAACATGATCAGGTAAGACGATTACAAGTGAGGTATGTAACCAGAATGTATACGATATAACAATGAAGCTTTGATCACATAATCAACTCCTACTCTCCCACCCCTAACTAATACCGATGGATCCAATCACGACATGCTACGAACACGAAATATAACCACTGAACATGAGTTGTGGGTGTACACGAATATCATAACCATCGAACATGAGCGGTGGGTGTACACGAATAAGCACACTGAACACGAGCAGTGTGTGAACACAAAATATAATCAATACCCAATATACACGATAAGATACAATATACACGAGTACCCACTGAACACAATAGGGGATAACATCTCCTGACGGGATCCATATAGTACTAGTCCGTGAAATTACTGTGTCGAAATCAATGTATATGCATATATACAATATTATGAATTAAAAACTATCAGAGAAATGTACTCGCTTGAAGTCCTGAGCAAGGTGTGTCTCTCGATGCCCAAGATGGTATCACACAACCTATATATGGTATGTTGCATCAATACAAGGTTCAAGAATAAAAATAAGTGAAGTTGATGCAATTCTAGGTCGATACGCTATTTCTAAGTCAAACCAATAAAATCTAGGTTGCAAGAATCCAATACCAAGTCACTAAGTCGATACATTATGAAACTAATCTATACTAGCTAAGCTAAGAAACAACAAGGCACTCAAAGAGCTTTATCCTAAGATACGCAAGTTCATATGTATAAAAATAGTGTTATATATATATATACAAGTCATGTACTTAATACTATATTAAAGCAATAAAATATGATACCTTGGTCTTGCACCAATGCGTATCACACCTATCACGATACTCAAACTCAATACCTTGGGTATCGGCCCAATATCTTGGTATCCCAAGGTAACCCAAACACTTATCAAATAGCTATAATCCTTATATATAAAACCTCACTAATATACTAACTGTTAAACTACCTTTTACCAATTAGCTAATATAGAAAACAACTAGACTTAAGCAAATACCTTGATAACTAACTAACTAACTAACTGCTTATATTAACTATTTCTAACTAGTATACTAACTAACTCACCTAATACTCACTAACCAACTAAACTAATCTTAACACTAACTCATCTAATACTCACTAACCAACTAAACTAATCTCAACACTAACTCATCTACTCCAAAACCCCACTGAACCAAAAACCCAATGTACATTACCTGAACCAAGATCCTTAGCTAATTTGTACTGAAATTACTGATGCTTAAATTGTCGCACTGCTACTACTTCAGTTGCCACTGTGCAGTAGGATACTGCACAGTGCTACCTGGTATTGCTATGTATAGATACTGAAAGAGATGCCTCAGAAAATAGCTACTGCCTCTACAGTGCAGTGATGCACTTGCTGTTGTTGCAGCTATCTGCTGCAAGGATGCACGAGTTAATGACCATTGTGCTCCATCAGCTCCCTCTCCCCCATGTTGTTGGTTGCACGAGCCAGTGTACTGACTGTTGTATACTTCACAGCAGCTTCCTGTATATCCTCCTCGTGTGCACCCATGCTGTGCATTTGCCCCCATTTGCTGTGACTGCAGTGTTGCTGCAGCTCGAGGTAAGGCTGCAACTGCCACTACTGAGCACTCCCCTTTGTGTGAAACCGATACTGCTGCTACCTTGTTCACTGCCTTCCACTGCTGCACACTGAAACACCTTGCCTCACTCACTGCCATACCTCTCACACTTATACACAGACACAACACAAAGCACAAACACCTATGTAGATACATATATACACCTCTCACAACACACACACACACACACACACACACACACACACACACACACACATATATATATATATATATATATATATATATATATATATATATATATATATATATATATATATACATATACATATGGGTATATATATCACTACATAATCATACATACATATATCTATATACAAACAAATATATATATATATATATATATATATATATATATATATATATATATATATATATATATATAAAACTATATATTTATATATATATAGTTATATATATATATATATATATATAAAACTATATACACTAGTATATATAGTATATATATACACATAGACACACACATAAACACTAATCATAAATACACTATTATATGCATATATATATCACCTAATTATCATATATATATATATATATATATATATATATATATATATATATATATATATATATATATATATATATATATATATATATAATTATAAATGTACGTATAGCAAAAAGGACCAAACAACAAATACGTGGAGTGCACCGCACTCGTATCACACTTTCTCTATGATACACTTGCGATACAGCTCCAACACACAACCAAATATATCCCGGAGGACACAAACAAGTCTAATACACTAATTATGCACGTATAGAAATTAGAGTATCTACGTGTTCATGTCACAATATGATATGCACAAGGCTCCGTGTCGGAGAAAACCCTCCAAAATTAATCTGTCTCATCAAATTGACGAGATACGGCCTACACGTATCCAATTGTGAACACGATACTAGTCATAAACAAGCAATCAAATGTCAATTAGATCTATTAGATCCAATGACAACCACTACATGTGCCAATCTCAAAATTCTCCCAAAATTGACACCAAATTGGATATAACATCCACCGTAGGTCTCCGATGAACTTAAAACCAATTTCTATAGGTAGTCTATGCATGTGGGTTAGTTTCTCATGGTTAAATCTCAGATCTAGAGTCTATTAGAAAGGGGAAAACTAAAATATATCTATTGGGAGATGGATTCCTAATAAAAAGTCCCCAAGTGTCCAAGTAGCTCATCTTCTTGTAGATCTTGGCCTCCTCCTCCTTGCTCCTTGCTTCCTTCTTGTAGATCCTTGATGTAGAAGCCTCAATGAAGAATTTGGAAAGAGATTGGTGAAGAATTGGTGTAAAATTGATGAGGGAAATGGAGGGAATTGGAAGAGGAAAATTGTAGATCTAGAATTTAGGAATTGGTGAAATAAAATAGTTTCTCTCTCCTCATGAAGGGGCCGGCTATATAATCCCCTTCCATGCAATGTAAATTATCACAAATACCCCTTAGGTCCTCTCATGAAGAAATTAATTAGGGAGGAAAGGTTCTAGTCTAATGGTTTCTCTAATTAATCCAACCTCCTAATCCATGGGCCTAATTTAATGGGCTCAATCTAAACTAATCTAAATGTTGGGTTCATGCATTCTAATAATTAGGTTTTGTCCACTACACAAGTCCAAAACAAATCTACAACTAGCAATAAATAAATAATACAATAATTAAATAATCATGCATGCACAATATTAAATATAAATAATCCTAAAATAAATATTATCCATTGTCAATTACCAAACTACCCTTGAATGAAAAAGTGAGGGTGACAATCCTAACCACCTTAGAAAAAATTTTGTCCTCAAAATTAAAAAAGAAACTAACCACCAAAAACAAACAATACAATTCAAGAAAGAATTATACCTCACGGGTCGAACAGATATGGATATCGCTCGTGCATCTCGGTCTCTCGCTCCCAGGTACTCTCTTCTGGCGAGTGATGCCTCCACTCGACGCACACCAAAGGAATCATCTGGTTCCTCATCACCTTCTCTCTTCGATCCAGAATCTCCACTGGCTGCTCTGGATAGCTAAGAGTAGGGCCCACCTCTATCTCCGAGTGATCCAACACATGACTGGGATCTGCCACGTACTGTCTCAACTAGACATATGAAACACATTGTGCACTCCCTCCAGTACAGGTAGTAAGTCTAGTCTGTAAGCAACTACGCTGACCCTCTCAAGAATACTAAAAGGTCCGATGAATCGCAGACTAAGCTTGCCGCCTCCACCAAAACGAATCATACCACGTGTCAGAGAAATTCTCAAGAAAATTAGACTGCCAACCTAGCACAAAATATAACCTTAGCACTCTAACAAATAACTGTCAAACACAAGCAAGACAAAACTAAAGCTATACCTCAAACTCCAAAGGTCTCTGGTGGATATCGGCCCAATGCCGCTGCACGTCCTGCACCACTCGAAGTATGTCCCTGATAAGCTTCACCTTCTCTACTGCATCCGCTTCCATATTTTGTCCCAATAAAGCTCTGTCACCAACATCATCCCAGGACAACGGAGTGCGGCATCTCCGTCCATATAATGCCTCGAATGGTGACATCTCAATGCTATCTTAGTAGCTGTTATTGTATGAAAACTCTACCAAGTGAAGGTGATCCGCCCAAGAACCTCCAAGATCCAAAACACAGGTGCGTAGCATGTCCTCAACAGTCTGAATAGTCCTCTTTGACTGTCCGTCAGTTTGAGGGTGATATGCGGTACTGAACTTGAGCTGAGAGCCTAAGCTAGCCTGCAAACTCCTCTAGAAATGGGACGTAAAGCGACTATCCTGATCCGAGACTATGCTTATTGGAACACTGTATAATCTGACAATCTGGCGCACATACATCTCCGTAAGCTTCTCCGTAGATGTACCCACTTTGAATGGCAGAAAGTGGAATGATTTGGTCAACATGTCCATGATGACCCAAATCACATCCTTGCCTCCTGGAGAATGTGGAAGTTCCGATACAAAATCCATAGTCACATGTTCCTATTTCCACTCCAAAATTGGTAAAGGCTGAAGTAATCCACCTGACCTCTGCCTCTCCGCCTTAACCTACTGGCAAACTAAGCATCTGGATACAAAGCTAGCTACCTTCTGCTTCATACTATACCACCATACATGCTCTCTCATGTCTCTATACATCTTATTGGCACCAGGATGCAGAGAGTATTGAGAATGATGCACCTTCTGCAGAATCTTCTCGCGCAATGATCTTCTCAGTACACATAACCTGGTACCATGTCGTAATGATCCATCATCTGCGATAATAAAGTCCTCTTCCAACCCGACTTAAAACTGTGCTCTGATGCTCCTCAGAGACTCAACCTCATACTATCCGGCTCTGACCCGGTCTATCAGCTTTGACTGAACCTGAAGTCCCCATATTTGTGCTGCGACTCCAGGAACTAGTACCTCAATATCCAAACTGTCAAGATCAGACAATAAATATTTGTCTCTAGTCAAGAACATAGCCACAGGATACCTACTCAAAGCATCCGCGACTACGTTGGCCTTTCCTGGATGGTACTGCAGATATTTCAAAGTCTTTCATCAGCTCTAACCATCGCTGCTGCCTCTTGTTGAGCTATTTCTGTGTAAATACATACTTCAAGCTCTTATGGTCTGTGAAGATCTCTACTCTCTCTATATATAAATAGTATTTCCATAATTTGAGATCAAAGATAACCGCTGCCAACTCCAAATCATGGGTATGGTAGTTCTTCTCATACGGGCGTAATTGTCTGGAAGCATAGGCAATCACATTCCCGTGCTGCTGTAACACACAACCCAAACCCTTCCCTGATGCATCACTGTAATGGAAAATCCTCCTGCTCCTGATGGTAGTATCAAGATGGGAGCTTTAGTCAATCTCCTCTTCTGCTCCTCAAATGCTGACTGACAATCCTCAGTCCAGACGTATTCCACGCCCTTCCTGGTTAGCCTAGTCATCGGCTCAGCAAGTCTGGAAAAGTTCTGAATAAACCTCTCTTAGTAGCCTGCTAATCCAAGAAATCTCCTGATCTATGCTACTGAACTCGAGGTAGACCACGATTCAACTGCTGAGATCTTCTTCGGGTCCACCAAGATTCTAACTCCTGTAATGATATGCCCAAGGAATTCAACCTTATCAAGGAAGAATTCATACTTTGATAACTTGCCATACAGCTTCTCCTTCCTGAGGATCTCCAGAACAATCCTCAAGTGCTGCTCATGCTCCTCTGGGGTCTTCGAATATATCAGGATATCATCTATAAAGACTATAACAAACTGGTCTAGGTACTGATGAAACACCTTGTTCATCAGGTTCATGAACACTACCGGGGCATTGGTCAACCCAAACGGCATCACAAGGAACTCGAACTGTCCATAGTGAGTCTTGAAAGCTGTCTTCGTGATGTCTTCCCTCTTCACTTTCACCTGGTGGTACCCTGGCCTCAAGTCTATATTTGAGAATATCTTCACTCCGCTCAACTGGTCAAACAAGTCATCAATCCGCGACAACGGGTATTTGTTCTTGATAGTGAGGTTATTAAGTGCCCTGTAGTCAATACACATACATACCGACCCATCCTTCTTTAGTACAAAAAGTACTGGAGTACCCCATGATGATGAATTATTTTGGATAAAGCTCTTGTCTTGCAACTCATCCACCTGCTTCTCTAACTCTGTCAGTTTATTGTTGTTTACTCTATAGACGTGTTGAGAGATCGGCTTTGCGCCTGGCACCAAATCTATAGAGAATTCCACATCTCTGTCCAGCGGCAACCCCGACAACTCCTCTGGAAAGACATCCAAGAACTCTGCAATCAACGGATGTGGCAGCTCATGCTCTTCTACCAAAGCTCCACAAAAATCGTCTTCGCTCTGCTCTACTCCTTAGATGAACTCGAACTCCGTCTCTCCTGGCATCTGAAATAAAACTCTGCCTCCACGATAATCGATACTAGCGTGATGTCTACTCAACCAATACATCCCGAGTACTATATCATAACTCAAAAGTGGCATTACGAGTAAACATACGCTCAGCTCACGACCTCCCAAATAAACTCTCTGGTTCTTGCAAACACCACTGACCAGGATAATGCCACCCCCGGTCATGATCTTGCAAGTCCGCACTAACGGTTCAGATTTAAGATGATGCCTCAAAGCAAAAGATACAGTTACAAAGCTATGAGAAGTACCAGAATCGAACAAAATATGAGCTGGAAAGGAATCGAGATAAACTAAACCTGAGATGACATCGCCAACCGGCTCCTCCTCCTCAATAATCAAGGCAAAAGCTCGCCCATGTCGATGTGCTCCTCTCTGCTGCTGATCCTGGGCAAACTTTTGCTACTGTAGTGAAAGAGGTCCTCTCTGCTGCTGTCCCTCTGGTGGTCTAGCGGGTGCCCTCTGTGCCTGCCCTCCACCCTGATCTGGACGAGTTAGGACTTTGGGACAAGCCCGCAACTGATGATCACCCGATCCACAAAATAAGTATTGGCCTAGCCTCATCATGCATGCGTCCCATCCGTGTCGTTGTTTCTTATAAAAAGTGCAAGGAACTGCTGCCCTCTGGATCTAATATATCTTTTGTGCAGGCACTCTAGCTGGCCCGTGATACTGCTGCCTCTGGTGCTGGTATGGCCTCTGGTGCTGCTGCTGGAAGTGAGGCCTCTTCGCTGAACCCGTGTTAGTGCTGGATCCTCCGGTGTCGCTCGGCATCTTAGAGCCAAGCTCTAAGTCATCCTCCACTCTCTGCGCCTGTCTGAGTATCTCCTCGAAGGTGGTGGTAGGATCTCCGTTGGTGTGGGGTTTGACCTCCCGGTTCAGGCCCTTCCTGAACTTCCTTGCTCTGCCTCTAGGGTTCTAACCCTCTACGAAGCGACCTAGACGGTAATACTCCATCGCATACTCGTCCACTGACATACCTCCCTGGACGAGGTATTAGAACTAACTCACCAAAGATGTAAGGGCCACGTTTGGGAAGAACTTCTCCTTGAAAAGCTCTTTGAAGGCTTCCCAAGTGAGTCCTGGTACTGCAATCCTCGGGTCTGTCCGGAATCATATTAAAGCAATGTTGAACATCATGCAACCCACTGCCTCTATCTGTAGCATCTCTGGAATTGCACCAGCCGCAGGTTTTCCTCGATGTCTACGATCCACTCATCCTCATAAATGATCCCTTATATGCCCCTGAAGTCCTTCGAGCCTATCCTCTTGAAGTCGATGATGGTACCCGGCCTCGACTGATGCAGAATAAACTGGGCTGGTGCCATTTATGGCTGGACTGTAGTAGATCTCTCTACTGCTGTAAGTGCGATCTGGTAAGCGTTCTCCACGCTCTGTCGCAGGACCTCTGACTGTCGCTGCTGCGCCTCCATTATCTGCTGAAAGAGCACGAACATCTGTGTCTGATCAATTACAGGTGGTAGAGGTGGAAGATCCTAGGAAACTGTCTGTCCTCTCCTCGGTACTGGAGGTAGAGCACCTCCGAAAGCTGCTGTCGATACGCCCTCCTGGATCGGTGAAGCTGACCTCCTGAATGTAGGTGCTAGACCATCATTTGAGGGTGCTGCCCTCATGGGTGATGAAGTGACTGATCGTGTTGTCGTAGCACCTGATCGCTGGGAACGCGTCTTCGGCGGCATCCTGAAGATAGATTGAAATACGAAATCAATATTGAATATGATACAATATCATCAAAGAAGGACAAAACTTTATTCAAAGTAAAGCAATATTCAATAGATAAGGATTTGCAAAAATAGATATTGGAATTTTTCTAGGTGTGATTAAGTAAACTCTCAACCTAAATCATATTTCCTAAGACAGGCTCGTAGAAGTACTCTAGACGAGCACAACTACGATATCTATATAGACCTGCATGGGCCACCACTAAAAATGTGTCACGATCTGCACTCGGATATTCGGGCATGAGTACATGGTTACACCCAGCCTATGCCGCAGAATCGGCGGTAGAACACTGTTTGGGTCATTTCTAACTATCTAACATCTCAACAATATAATATGGTACCTATCAATCATCTCAACTCCAAACGGAGGAGCAATATGGTATCTCACATAAATAACTAATCTCAATCATCAAAACAAACTAAGAAAGAATAATGCATGAATGAAATAGCGAAGGAAAGAATAAAGATATAATCCACAATCTGAAATAATATACAAGATGTGAATCTCAACAAAAGAATAGTCTAATACAATCCAATACAAATAAACTAGACCTCCTCGGGCTCTGCAACTAAGTCCTCCTGATCTATAGTAGTATACTCTATAGGTATGCCATCTTGTGGCCCATAGAATGTGGGATACTGCTCTGTAAGCTAGTTATCTGGAAAAATATATCAAGTCAGGATTGGAGCGAAGTACATACCTCTTAAAGCAGTTTCAATAGCATAATCGAGCATATAAACAAAAATAGAAATGAAATACAAGATCACTAGACATATGAATGATGAACAATAGATATACAGATAATGTAAGAGAATATAGAACAACAATATGAATATCAACAATATGATGAAATAACTACAATCTAAACTAGCTAATGTGCCTCCGAATACAAGTTTATTATGTGATCGGGTTGGGTGAACATGATCAGGTAAGACGATTACAAGTGAGGTATGTAATCAGAATGTACACGATGTAACAATGGGGCTTTGATCACATAATCTACTCCTACTCTCCCACCCCCAACTAATACTGATGGATCCAATCACAACATGCTACGAACACGAAATATAACCACTGAACACGAGCAGTGGGTGTACACGAATATCATAACCACCGAACACGAGCGGTGGGTGTACACGAATAAGCACAGTGAACACGAGCAGTTTGTGAACATAAAATATAATCAATACCCAATATATACGATGAGATACAATATACATGAGTACCCGCTGAACACGGTAGGAGATAACATCTCCTGACGGGATCCATACTGTACCAGTCCGTGAAATCACTGTGTCGGGATCAATGTATACAATTCTAGAACATGCATATATACAATATTATGAATTAAAAACTATCAGAGAAATGTACTCGCCTGAAGTCCTGAGCAAGGTATGTCTCTCGATGCCCAAGCTGGTGTCACATAACCTATATATGGTATGTTGCATCAATACAAGGTTCAAGAATGAAAATAAGTGAAGTTGATACAATTCTAGGTTGATACGCCATTTCTAAGTCAAACCAATGAAATATAGGTTGCAAGAGTCCAATACCAAGTCACTAAGTCGATACAATATGAAACTAATCTATACTGACTAAGTTAAGAAACAACAAGGCACTCAAAGAGCCGTATCCTAAGTTAAGAAACAACAAGGCACTGAAAGAGCCGTATCCTAAGATACACAAGTTCATACGTATATATATATATATATATATATATATATATATATATATATATATATATATATATATATATAAGTCATGATACTTAATACTATATTAAAACAATGAAATATGATACATTGGTCTTGCACCAATGCGTATCACACTTATCATGATACTCAAACTCAATACCTTGGGTATCGGTCCAATATCTTGGTATCCCAAGATAACCCAAACACTTATCAAATAGCTATAATCCTTATATATAAAACCTCACTAATATACTAACTATTAAACTACATATTACCAATTAGCTAATATCGAAAACAACTAGACTTAACCAAATACCTTGATAACTAACTAACTGATTATATTAACTATTTCTAACTAGTATACTAACTAACTCATCTAATACTCACTAACCAACTAAACCAATCTTACACTAACTCATCTACTCCAAAACCTCACTGAACCAAAAACCCAAGGTATATTACCTGAACCAAGATCCCTAGCTAATATGCACTAAAATCACTTATGCTTAAACTGTCGCACTGCTACTACTTCAGTTGCCACTGTGCAATAGGATACAGCACAATGCTACCTGGTACTGCTATGTGAAGATACTGAAAGAGATGCCTCAGAAAATGGATGCTGCCTCTCTAGTGTAGTGATGCACTTGCTGTTGTTGCAGCTATCTGCTGCAAGGATGCACGAGTTGATGTCCACTGTGCTCGAGCAGCTCCCTCCCCCCATGTTGTTGGTTGCATGAGCCAGTATACTGACTGCTGTATACTGCACAACAACTTTCTGTATACCCTCTTCATGTGCACCCATGCTGTGCATTTGCCCCCATTTGTTGTGACTGCAGTGTTGCTGCAGCTCGAGGTAAGGCTTCAACTGCCACTGCTGAGCACTCCCCCTTGTGTGAAACCGATACTGCTGCTACCTTGTTCACTGCCTTCCACTGTTGCGCACTAAAACACCTTGCCTCACTCAATGCCATACCTCACACACCCATACACAGTCACAACACAAAGCACAAACACCTATGTAGATGCATATATACACCTCTCATAACATATATATATATATATATATATATATATATATATATATATATATATATATATATATACACATACACACATATAACCAAATACATAGGTACATATTTATAAGTACACATATATATATACATATGGGTATATATATCACTACATACTCATACATACATATATCTATATACAAATACACACACACACACACACACACATACACACACACACATATATATATATATATATATATATATATATATATATATATATATATATATATATATATATATATAATACATATATATACACATAGACACACACATATACACTAATCATAAATACACTATTATATGCATATATATCACCTAATTATCATATATATATATATATATATATATATATATATATATATATATATATATATATATATATAATTATACATGTACGTATAGCAAAAAGAACCAAACAACAAACGCGTGGAGTGCACCGCACCCGTATCACACTTTCTCTATGATACGCTTGCGATACGACTCCAACACACAACCAAACGTATCCCGGAGGACACGAACAAGTCTAATACACTAATTATGCACAATACGTATAGAAATTAGAGTATCTACGTGTTTGTGTCACAATATGATATGCACAAGGCCCCGTGTCGGAGAAAATCCCCTAAAATAAACCCGTTTTGTCAAATTGACGAGATACGGCCTATACGTATCCAATTGGGGATACGACACTAGTCACAAACAAGCAATCAAATTTTAATTAGATCTATTAGACCCAATGACAACTACTATATGTGCCAATCTTGATACGTATAGAAATTAGAGTATCTACGTGTTCGTGTCACAATATGATATGCACAAGGTCCCGTGTCGAAGAAAATCTCCCAAAATTAACCTATTTCGTCAAATTGACGAGATACGGACTACACGTATCCAATTATGAACACGATAGTAGTCAAAAACAAGTAATCAAATTTTAATTAGATCTATTAGACCCAATAACAATTACTACATGTGCCAATCTCAGAATTCTCCCAAAATTGGCACCAAATTGGACATAACTTCCACCGTAGGTCTCCGATGAACTTAAAACCAATATCTATGGGTAGCCTATGCATGTGGGTTGGTTTCTCATGGTTAAATATCAAATCTAGAGTCTATTAGAAAGGGGAAAACTAAAATGTACCTATTGGGAGATAGATTCCCAATAAAAAGTCCCCAAGTGCCAAGTAGCTCCTCTCCTTGTAGATCTTGGCGTCCTCCTCCTTGCTCCTTGCTTCCTTCTAATAGATCCTTGATGTAGAAGCCTCAATAAAGAAATTGGAAAGAGATTGGTAAAGAATTAGTAGAGAATTGATGAGGGAAATGGAGGGAATTGGAAGAAGAAAATTGTAGATCTAGAATTTAGGAATTGGTAAAATAAAATGGTTTCTCGCTCCTCATGAAGGGGCCGGCCATATAATCCCCCTCCATACAATATAAAATGACACAATACCCCTTGGGGCCTCTCATGAAGAAATTAATTAGGGAGAAAAATTTCTAGTCTAATGGTTTATCTAATTAATGCAACCTCCTAATCCATGAGCCTAATTTAATGGGCTCAATCTAAACTAATCTAAATGTTGGGTTTATGCATTCTAATAATTGGGTTTGGTCCACTACACAAGTCCAAAATAAATTTACAACTAGCAATAAATAAATAATACAATAATTAAATAATCATGAATGCACAATATTAAATATAAATAATCCTAAAATAATTATTACCCATTGTCAATTACCAAACTATCATTGAATGAAAAAGTGAGGGTGACAATCCTACCCACCTTAGAAAAATATTGTCCTCAAAATTAAAAAAAAAACTAACTACCAAAAATAAACAATATAATGCAAGAAAGAATTATACCTCAAGGCTCGAACAGATATGGATATTGCTCGCGCATCTCGGTATCTCGCTCCCAGGTACTCTCTCCTGGCGAGTGATGCCTCCACGTGACGCGCACCAAAGAAATCGTCTGGTTCCTCAGCACCTTCTCTCTCCGATCCAGAATCTCTACTGGCTACTCTGGATAGCTAAGAGTAGGGCCCACCTCTATCTCCGAGTGATCCAACACATGATTGGGATCTGCCACGTACCGTCTCAACTGCGACACGCGAAATACGTTGTGCACTCCCTCTAGTACAGGTGGTAAGTCTAGTCTGTAAGCAACTGCACTGAACCTCTTAAGAATACTGAAAGATCCGATGAATCGCGGACTAAGCTTGTCGCCTCCACCGAAACGAATCGTGCTACGTGTCAGAGAAATTCTCAAGAAAACCAGACCGCCAACCTAGCACGAAACACAACCTTAACACTCTAACAAACAACAATCAAACACAAGCAAGACAAAACTAAAGCTATACCTCAAACTCCAAAGCTCTCCGGTGGCTATCGGCCCAATGCCGCTGCACGTCCTACACTACTCGAAGTCTGTCCCTGATAAGCTTCACCTACTCTGCTGCATCCACTACCATCTCTGGTCCCAATAAAGTTCTGTCACCAACATCATCCCAAGACAACGGAGTGCGGCATCTTCTTCCATACAACGCCTCGAATGGTGACATCTCAATGTTGGCTTGGTATTTTTTATTGTATGAAAACTCTACCAAGTGAAGGTGATCCTCCCAAGAACCTCCAAGATCCAAAACACAGGTGCGTAGCATGTCCTCGAGTGTCTGAATAGTCCTCTTCGACTGTCTATCAGTCTGAGGGTGATATGCGGTACTGAACTTGAGCTGAGTGTGGAGTTGGCAAAAGTCATTTTTATTCATGAGAAGAACTATCCTACCCACGATTTGGGGTTGGCAGCAGTCATCTTTATCCTAAATTTATAAAAACACTATTTGTACGGAGAGCGTGTGGAGATCTTCATAGACTACAAGAGCTTGAAGTACATTTTTACTCAGAAGGAGTTGAACATGAGGCAACGTCGATGGCTGGAACTGATAAAGGATTTTGACATATCTTTGCAGTATCATCCTGGGAAAGCTAATATAGTTGCCGATGCCTTGAGCAGTTATCCGATAGCTATATTTTTGACACAGAATCGGTATTTATTGATGGACTTGGAGAGCTTGGGCATTGAGGTAATAGTTTTTGGTTTTGCTATACAGATGTGGGGGTTGCAGATACACTCAGAGTTGATGGACAAGATCAAGGCAACCCAGTATAATGATGTATCTCTGAGGAGCATCAGAGCTCAGGTGAGAGAAGGATTGGAGGATAATTTCACCATTGCTGAGGATTGTTCTTTGCAGCATGGTGCTAGATTGTGTGTGCCTAGTGGGGAGCTACGTGAGGAGGTATTACAAGAAGTGTATCACTTTCAGTATTCCATACATCCAGGTGCCAACAAGATGTATCTGGATATGCGAGAGAGTGTGTGGTGGTATGGCATGAAGAGGAAAATGGCACAGTTTGTGTCCAGATGCTTAGTGTGCAAGCAGGTAAAAGCCGAGAGGCAGATGTAAACACCCTATTTTTCAGATAATTTTTTTATAAAAAATTTCCGGATGTTTTCGGGATTTTGGATGAAGAACCGAGGTGTTTATGAGTTAAAGAATTTTATGGGCAGTTTATGGGTGTTAAAATATTCTGGAAGTAAAAATTTATTGTGTATTATGGAGAACCAGACGCATGGTATTTTTCGGTGAATTTATTGGACACCGGAGCAAGAAACGAGGACCAAAAGCTATAGGATTGTGAACCGAACCCAACGAAGCCCGAACCAAACCAACCCGACCCGAGAACCCGATAGAAACCCTAATTCCCAACTGAACAGTATTTCCGGCGGCGGCACGACTATTTAAGTCATCTCGGACTTCACGTAGCTGCAGCCGCCTTCCTCGATATACGTGCCCGAGCAGCGCCGCCTTCTCCAGATTTCGGTCGCCTCGACGAAACCCTAGCTTCACCGGACCACCCACCTCCTTCGTCGACCTCCATCACAGAGCAACCTCCCCCGCGTCTCCTCCTCCGCCGCTCTCCGGCGTCGACTTCCCCAACCAAGACCCCGACATCCCCATCATCTCCCTCCGCCGTGCTTTTCCCTGGACCCGCCGACCGCCCAGCCCGACCTCCCCTCGGTCGACGATTCCCCCTCGACCCTTCGGCAATGCCGCCGCTCTCCGGCGTCGACATCCCCATCATCCCTCGAACTGCTCCCCCGAGTTCACCTCAGAACCGACGACAGACCATTTTTCTCTCGACCCTTCGACCCACGCCGGCCGCCGCTCGAGATCCGGTCGCCGAGCCCTAGCCGACCATGTGGCTGACCCCCGGCGAAGACCTCCAGATCAGGACCTTAGTCTGGACTCACAGCAGACACGCGGTACCAGCAACTCGAGACGCAGGACACGACGTGGACGTTTGGAGACGTGAAAAACAGAACTCACGGGGCCCTGAACAGGTACCGTTTTCTCCCTCATCGTAACTCCAAATTCGATTCCGTAAATTGCTACGCGTAGACTGCATAACCCCCTCGGTGCCCGTACAACCCGCTCGGTGCATCGCGTCCTGTGGTGATCGCACACCGCGATCCAAAAACAGGAAAAACAACGCTCTGTTTCACCCCGGAACTGAGTTCGCCCCGCCAATCGGGACGACTTGGTCGCACGCGGTCTTTACCGAACTGTGCATGACGTTGATACGGTCATGTGAGATTTTGCAGAAGTCGATTCGGAGGTGTGTGCACCCCGGAATCAATGCGTATCCGCCGACGACACCCCGTATCCGTCCTTTCTGGAACACGCTGTAACTTTGTGTACACACGTCGGATCGAGACGAAACTTGTGCCATCAGACTCGTAGCAATACGCTGGTCCTGTGACCCAAGTTTGGTCCGATTCCGAGAACATTGACAAAATCACGTATCGTGGGCCCCATAGGCTCCACTTGACGGGTGATTTTGAGATCGGCTCATCGAAATCCAATTCTGTAAGTTCTGTTGGATTCGTGTCATCATTCTTGACTTGTAGACACTGAGTTTGCGGAATTTGGAGACCTTTGACCCTGACACACTTTTCGGTGCGAAGTGGCCCACATGGGGACCCCGCTTTAATCCGGAAATGACCTTTTTGCCCCTGTGTCCAAATTGGACGTAAGGACAGGCATTTCTAGCTATTTGACATCTTCTGAGACAAGTGGTGATATTTATTACAGCTTTTGGAGTAGTACCTACCGGATCCACCGATACAGGGACAGTTGTTGGTATTCGGACATCAGGCAAGTGTACCTTGCCAAACTCTGCAGCTTAGTTATCTATTTTCCTTGCTTTATATATATATTACTGTACATGCTTAACCTAGGACCGTGTGACGTACTTAGCGTCCGATTATCAGTCGGGTGCCGACACTGTACGCAGTGTTGGGTACGGTCATCTAGAGATGGACATCCGTGACACTTTATATTCTCGTACTTGTCTTATTAAGTACCCTATGGCCCAGGACACTTGACACTATTCATGAGACAGGATTTTCTCGAGATATTCGTGGTGATTCTGTAAAGGATACAGGACATGGACATTATATTCTTAGATACTTTATTGACTTGTGCATTAGTTATGATCGCGCTTGACATGGGCATGAGACGTTATGGTCATGATACGCGTGGTTACATTGGGTGGGGAGAGACACACATGCTACAGGCTGTTTACATATATATATCTTCTATTATTGAGAGGTCGTAGACTCTCGTAGCAGAGCTAGACCCACTACCGGTTATCACCGCTACCGGCTCCCCGACACAGAGCTTGTAGTGGCTCAGCCTGAGTTTTAGTGTTGCTCTCACTTGCATTTCACTTAGATTGGTTACATATTTACCCTATTGCTTCATTTAGTCATTTATTTGCTGTACTGTTTATTTATTCATTTTGGCATGAGCTTTCTTGTACCTTGCTATGTCCCCTGAGGACCTGGATCCGGATTTTGTCCCCAGGATTTGAGGACAAGATTTATCCCGAGGTATACGGGACTGGAGCAGGAGCTGATTTAGGAGCTGTACCACCATCCGTGGACGAGGTCTTAGCTGAAGACTTTGCCTGAGCATCCATGTTCCATGCTCAACTTTTATTATTTATTTCAGTCTTTTATTTCTGGTCTGTTGAACCATTGTACTAGATATTTATCGGGTTGTTCCCCGAAGTACTTGTAAGACTAGATGATGATTTACATTCCTTATTTATCCTGTGGATCATACTTTATATTTTGTGTGGATGAGATTAGTTGTGCCATGATTGTCGTAGACTTGTTTTATAGCTTAAGTATGCCCTGATGGATCCATTAAATTGAGTTGGTCCATTGGTGCGTACTGCTGGCCTTTGCCACGCGTCCGGTCCCACGGTATTTTGGGACTGGGGCGTGACATGGTTTTTGTGGTGGTCCATACAGGTCTACGACTAAATTGTTCGGTTTCAACTTAGGGACCGAACCAGCCTGCCCTAAGGATAGGATAAGTTCTAGGTTCTCATCCATTATTTAACCATTGTTGAACTCTATATCGAACTCGAAATTTGTTACTTGAACTGCATCCTGTATTGATTCCTCTGAGCGTTCTTACAGTTTATATTTTGATTGCAGAGCAATGGATTCCGAGAACAGAGAGGATATTTCTTTGGATACGCCACACGACGCTGTGGTTACTTATGGAGACGGAGTGACACCAGGGGATGGAGGACAAGCATCGCAGAGTGATCAAACCGGTCAGCCTAATCCAAGGTTCCGGAGAGATGATATCCCACCTCCACCACAGTTCACTCCCCAGATGCCAGTATTTCTGCCAGGACAAGCCATGGACGGGCAACAGATGTTCCAGATGATGTATGCTATGATGCAAGCACAGCAACAGATTCAGCAGGAGGCCCATCGGCAGGAGGCCGAGTATCTGAGGACCAGCCTGGTATCCGCATTGGAGCAGACAAATCCCCCAACGAGGCGAACAGCGAAGGGATCTATCACTGATTTCCGTCACCTCAAATCTCGTATATTTTCTGGTAAAGAAGGGCCAACGGAAGTTCATGAGTGGCTCACAAACATTCAGCATCAGTTGGAAGCCGCTGAACTTCCAAGAGAGAAGTGGATGACTGCAGTTAGAATACAGTTAACTGATAATACGCACTGGTGGCTAGCAGAAGAGAGGAGACTTGGACAGGACAGAGTCACATGGGAAGAGTTCTCTAGACTCTTCCAAGAGATGTACATCCCGGCAGTCGTACGGTCAGAGCTCAGAGACAGGTTCAACCGCCTTATCCAAGGCAGCATGTCAGTGGAGGAGTACAATGCGGAATTTATTCGCCTGAGTCACTTTGCCCCGACATTGATTTCAACGGAAGAAGAGAAAGCAGAAAAGTTCTTTGACGGCTTAAAGTTCGAGCTTCAGAGAGTGATTGGATCGGTAGCACCTACATCTTATATCGATGTCCTTGCAGCAGCCCGACGCTTGGAGCGCATCACTAGAAGGGAGTCTACCCTGAAGAGGCCTATCACATCAGCACCATCCAGGCTAGCACATGGGGATTCAGCAAAGCGAACCCAGAGGGGTATGCCAGATAGAGCAGCACATAGGGACAGACCTCTTCCTACTTGTCACCACTGCGGCAAGGTAGGACACATTGAGAAGGAATGCAGGCGTAAGTTGGAACTATGTTTGAGCTGCGGATCCAGCCAGCACTTTTCCAGGGACTGTTCCGAACGCAGAGACGGAGCACCAAGACTAGCATTACCTGCACCACGACCAGCAGCAGGAGCCCAGCAGACGGGAGTTGGTGGGGTCAGACCACCAGCCCCAGGAGGGAACCAGCAGAAACCACCCCTGGCACCACAGGCAGCTTTATTCCAGCAGGTTCAGCAGCAGAGAGGTCCAGCTCAGGGACGAGGACAGGCATTCCCATTAGCTGTTGAGCAGGAGACTACAGCAGGCGAGGTCATCGTAGGTACTATTCTAGTAGCTTCATTACCAGCTGTAGCATTATTTGTTTCTGGAGCATCGCATTCATTTATAGTAGCTAGCTTTGTAGCCACCCATAGAGTAGCTACCGCACCCCTTCCGAAGATGAAGAGGATTCTTACGGGAGGTAAAATTATTCCGGTTAGTGACATCTGTAGATCATGTTTTGTAGTAGTTTATGGACGAGAGATGCGAGCGCAGTTTCTGATATTTTCTATGCCGGATTATGATGTCATACTTGGTATGGACTGGTTAAGTCAGTACCATGCGACTCTTGATTGCCGACTTGGGCGGGTTATATTTAGACCGCCAGGACACCCAGAATTTGAGTTTCTTCGAGGAGCAGTAGAGCAAGGAGTTTAGCCTACTTTAAGAGTACTATCTGTAGAAGGGGAGACAGGTTACCCAAGAGTCATCTCAGAATTTGTGGATGTATTTCCTGATGATCTTCCAGGTTTATCGCCTGATCGGGAAATAGAATTCACAATAGACTTAACTCCAGGAGCAGAGCCTATCACTTCATCAGTATATCGGCTAGCACCTAAGGAGTTAGTAGAATTGAAGGAGCAGGTTGATGATCTTTTGGAGAAGGGTTTCATTCGGCCCAGTGTTTCACCTTGGGGAGCACCCATATTATTTGTGCCGAAGAAGGATGGAACGGTACGGTTGTGCATTGATTACAGGGCACTAAATGCTATAACCATCAAGAACAGGTATCCCTTACCACGCATTGATGATCTATTCGATCAGTTGAGTGGTGCAAGGGTATTTTTGAAGATTGACCTTAGATCCGGCTATCATCAGATCAAGGTGAGGAAAGAAGACATCCCGAAGACAGCTTTCAGGACGAAGTATGGGTATTATGAGTTCTTGGTGATGCCGTTTGGTTTAACCAACGCACCAGCAGTGTTTATGAGTTTGATGAATAGAGTCTTTCATTAGTTCTTGGATAAATTTGTAGTTGTATTCATCGACGACATTCTCATATATTCCAAGAACTATGAAGAGCACGAGGAGCATCTCAGAATCGTGTTAGAGACCTTGAGGCAGGAAAAGTTATACGCCAAGCTCAGTAAGTGTGAGTTCTGTATGGACAAAGTGCCTTTCTTGGGATACATCATATCAGGAGAAGGACTTTCAGTGGATCCAGAGAAAGTTGCGACAATAGAGACTTGGCCTACACCTACATCAGTCGCAGAGGTAAGAAGTTTTCTTGAACTTGCGGGATATTACCGAAGGTTTGTAGAGAATTTCTCGAGGATTGCAGAACCGATGACGAAGCTGACACGAAAGGACCAGGAGTTTATATGGACAGAAGACTGCCAGAAGGCTTTTGAAGAACTGAAGAGAAGATTAACAACAGCACCGGTCTTGACTCTTCCTTCAGGGTCAGGAGGTTTTGTTGTTTACAGTGATGCATCAGGCAGTGGACTAGGATGTGTTTTGATGCAACACGGCAAAGTCATTGCTTATGCGTCAAGACAATTAAAGGACCACGAAAAGAACTATCTGACACATGATCTGGAGCTAGCAGCAGTGATATTTGTATTGAAGATATGGAGGCACTATCTTTATGGAGAGAGGGTAGAAATCTTTACTGATCACAAGAGTCTGAAGTAAGTATATACTCAGAAGGAGCTCAACATGAGGCAGAGACGCTGGCTTGAATTGATGGTAGATTTTGACATCGATCTGCAGTATCATCCGGGAAAGGCGAATGTAGTTGCAGACGCACTCAGCAGAAAGCCTACGGCTTATTTCTTGACGATGCAGCCCGAGTTATTGAGAGATTTACAGGAGCTACAGATAGAAGTGGTTGTACCAGGACAGAATAGATTGATGGCTAACCTTGAGATTCAGTCATCACTCGTGGAGAAGATTAAGGAGGCATTGCCCACCGATGCTAGATTCCGAAGACTCAAAGAAAGGACAGAAGCCGGCATACAGACAGGACTTCGCATTCACGAAGACGGGACATTGAGGTTTGGAAATCGCCTGTATGTTCCAAATGGAGAATTGAGACAGGAGTTAATGACTGAAGCACATAGCTCTATGTACTCTGTTCACCCAGAAGGAACCAAGATGTATCGAGACTTGAAACAGTATTACTGGTGGCATGGAATGAAGAGAGAGATCGCAAGATTTGTGGCCAAATGCTTAGTCTGCCAGCAGGTGAAGGCAGAGCATCAGAGGACTGCAGGTATGTTACAGCCGCTCTCGATACCGGAATGGAAATGGGAGCACATCACGATGGATTTTGTCACAGGATTCCCAAGGAGCCCCAGCGGCAGAGATGCAGTATGGGTGATAGTGGATCGACTCACTAAATCGGCACACTTCTTGCCATTTAGAGTTGGACAGTCCACAGAGGTACTAGCCGACATGTATATGCGATAAATTATCAAGTTACATGGAGTACCTGTTAGTATCGTATCGGATCGAGATTCAAGATTTACATCTTATTTCTGAAGAAGCATGCAAGATAGTCTGGGCACTAGACTCAAATTCAGCACGGCATACCACCCGCAGACAGATGGACAATCGGAGCGCACCATTCAGATCTTGGAGGACATGTTGAGATCATGTATGCTAGACTTTGGAGGATCTTGGGAAGATCATCTGCACTTAGTGGAGTTCTCCTACAATAACAGTTATCAGGCCAACATTCAGATGGCACCATTTGAAGCTTTATACGGAAGGAAGTACAGATCGCCTATATGCTGGAGTGACGTCGGTGAACGTCAAATACTGGGTCCAGAATTGGTAACACAGACAGTGGAGAAGGTGAAACAGATTCAGAATCATCTACGAGCAGCTCAGGACAGACAGAAGCATTGGACTGATACACGCAGACGTCCCCTAGAGTTCAAAGAAGGAGATCACGTATTCTTGAGGATTTCGCCCACTCGTGGTACTATCAGATTCGGGAGCAGAGGCAAGCTGAGCCCAAGGTATATTGGGCCATTTGACATTCTAGAGCGCGTTGGTGAGGTGGCCTATCATCTTGCATTACCTCCATCCTTAGAGGGAGTGCATGACGTATTCCACGTCTCCCAGCTGCGAAGGTACGTGACCGACCCAAGTCACGTAGTCGATCACTCAGAGATTGCAGTGGGCCCAAGCTTGAGATATGAAGAACAACCAATTGGCATCCTCGACGTCAGTAAGAAGACATTGCGGGGACAGACAATCAGACTGGTCCGTGTAGCATGGAAACATCATTCTCCTGGAGAATCGACTTGGGAACGAGAAGATAGTATGCGCCAACGATACCCCCACTTGTTCGAGAAGGCAGTTGTAAACTAGGCCATCTTGTAATTCCATAATTCTTCTTTGATAGCTTATTCTTTGATTGCGAGTACGCAATCCTTTTAAGGAGGGAAGATTGTAAACACCCTATTTTTCAGATAATTTTTTTTATAAAAATTTTCCGGATGTTTTCGGGATTTTGGATGAAGAACCGAGGTGTTTATGAGTTAAAGAATTTTACGGGCAGTTTATAGGTGTTAAAATATTCTGGAAGTAAAAATTTATTGTGTATTATGGAGAACCGGACGCATGGTATTTTTCGGTGAATTTATTGGACACCGGAGCAACGAAACAAGGACCAAAAGCTATAGGATTGTGAACCGAACCCAACGAAGCCCGAACCAAACCAAACCAACCCGACCCGAGAACCCGATAGAAACCCTAATTCCCAACTGAACAGTGTTTCCGACGGCGGCGCGACTATTTAAGTCATCTCGGACTTCGCATAGCCGCAGCCGCCTTCCTCGATATACGTGCCCGAGCAGCGCCGCCTTCTCCAGATTTCGGTCGCCTCGACGAAACCTTAGCTTCATCGGACCACCCACCTCCTTCGTCGACCTCCATCACAGAGCAACCTCCCCCGCGTCTCCTCCTTCGCCGCTCTCCGGCGTCGACTTCCCCAACCAAGACCCCGACATCCCCATCATCTCCCTCCGCCGTGCTTTTCCCTGGACCCGCCGACCGCCCAGCCCGACCTCCCCTCGGTCGACGATTCCCCCTCGACCCTTCGGCAACGCCGTCGCTCTCCGGCGTCGACTTCCCCATCATCCCTCGAACTGCTCCCCCGAGTTCACCTCAGAACCGACGACAGACCATTTTTCCCTCGACCCTTCGACCCACGCCGGCCGCCGTTCGAGATCCGGTCGCCGAGCCCTAGCCGACCACGAGGCTGACCCCCGGCGAAGCCCTCCAGATCAGGACCTTAGTCTGGACTCGCAGCAGACACGCGGTACCAGCAACTCGAGACGCAGGACACGACGTGGACGTTTGGAGACGTGAAAAACAGAACTCACGGGGCCCTGAACAGGTACCGTTTTCTCCCTCATCGTAACTCCAAATTTGATTCCGTAAATTGCTATGCGTAGACTGCATAACCCCCTCGGTGCTCGTGCAACCCGCTCGGTGCATCGCGTCCTGTGGTGATCGTACACCGCAATCCAAAAATAGGAAAAACAATACTCTGTTTTATCCCGGAACTGAGTTCGTCCCGCCAATCGGGACGACTTGGTCGTACGCGGTCTTTACCGAACTGTGCGCGACGTTGATACGGTCGTGTGAGATTTCGCAGAAGTCGATTCGGATGTGTGTGCACCCCGGAATCAACGCGTATCCGCCGACGACACCCCGTATCTGTCCTTTCTGGAACATGCTGTAACTTTGTGTACACACGTCGGATCGAGACGAAACTTGCGCCATCGGACTCGTAGCAATACGCTGGTCCTGTGAACCAAGTTTGGTCCGATTCCGAGAACGTTGACAAAATTACGTATTGTGGGCCCCACAGGCTCCACTTGACGGGTGATTTTGAGATCGGCTCATCGGAATCTAATTCTGGAAGTTTCGTTGGGTTTGTGTCATCGTTCCTGACTTGTAGACACTGAGTTTACGGAATTTGGAGACTTTTGATCCTGACACGCTTTTCGGTACGAAGTGGCCCACATGGGGACCCCGCTTTAATCCGGAAATGACCTTTTTGCCCCTGTGTCCAAATTGGACGTAAGGACAGGCATTTCTAGCTATTTGACATCTTCTGAGACTAGTGGTGATGTTTATTATAGCTTTTGGAGTAGTACCTACCGGATCCACCGATACAGGGACAGTTGTTGGTATTCGGACATCAGGCAAGTGTACCTTGCCAAACTCTGCAGCTTAGTTATCTATTTTCCTTGCTTTATATATATATTACTGTACATGCTTAACCTAGGACCGTGTGATGTACTTAGCGTCCGATTATCAGTCGGGTGCCGACACTGTACGCAGTGTTGGGTACGGTCATCTAGAGATGGACATCCGTGACACTTTATATTCTCGTACTTGTCTTATCAAGTACCCTATGGCCCAGGACACTTGACACTATTCATGAGACAGGATTTTCCCGAAATATTCGTGGTGATTCTGTATAGGATACAGGACATGGACATTATATTCTTAGATACTTTATTGACTTGTGCATTAGTTATGATCGCGCTTGACATGGGCATGAGACGTTATGGTCATGATACGCGTGGTTACATTGGGTGGGGAGAGACACACATGCTACAGGCTGTTTACATATATATATCTTCTATTATTGAGAGGTCGTAGACTCTCGTAGCAGAGCTAGACCCACTACCGGTTATCACCGCTACCGGCTCCCCGACACAGAGCTTGTAATGGCTCAGCCTGAGTTTTAGTGTTGCTCTCACTTACATTTCACTTAGATTGGTTACATATTTACCCTATTGCTTCATTTAGTCATTTATTTGCTGCATTGTTTATTTATTCATTTTGGCATGAGCTTTCTTGTACCTTGCTATGTCCCCTGAGGACCTGGATCCGGATTTTGTCCCCAGGATTTGAGGACGAGATTTATCCCGAGGTATACGGGACTGGAGCAGGAGCTGATTTAGGAGCTGTACCACCATCCGTGGACGAGGTCTTAGCTGAAGACTTTGCCTGAGCATCCATGTTCCATGCTCAGCTTTTATTATTTATTTCAGTCTTTTATTTCTGGTCTGTTGAACCATTGTACTAGATATTTATCAGGTTGTTCCCCGAAGTACTTGTGAGACTAAATGATGATTTATATTCCTTATTTATCCTGTGGATCATACTTTATATTTTGTGTGGATGAGATTAGTTGTGCCATGATTGTCGTAGACTTGTTTTACAGCTTAAGTATGCCCTGATGGATCCATTAAATTGAGTTGGTCCATTGGTGCGTACTGCTGGCCTTTGTCACGCGTCCGGTCCCACGGTATTTTGGGACTGGGGCGTGACAGCAGAGGCCAGGCGGTTTACTTCAGCCATTACCCATTCCAGAGTGGAAGTGGGAGCACATTACTATAGATTTTGTGTCCGGACTTCCACGATCTCTAGGAGGGAAAGACGCAATTTGGGTCATCATTGACAGGTTGTCCAAGTCGGCCCACTTTTTGCCTTTCAAGGTGGGTTTGTCTACGGAGAAGCTAGCAGAGATGTATGTGAGGGAGATCGTCAGGATACATAGGGTTTCTGTCAGCATAGTCTCGGATCGGGATAGTTATTTTACTTCTTATTTCTGGAGGAGTTTGCAGTCGAGTTTGGGCACCCAGCTCAAGTTTAGTACTGTATATCATCCCCAGACATATGGGCAGTCAAAGAGGACCATTCAGATTCTCGAGGATATGCTATGTACCTGTGTACTAGATTTCAGAGGATCTTGGGAGGACCATCTCCATTTGATAGAGTTTGCTTACAATAACAGCCACTAGGCTAGTATAGAGATGTCACCATTTGAGGCTATGTACAGTCGAAGATGTCGCACTCCTTTGTATGGGATGATGTTGGAGAGAGAGTTTTGCTAGGACTTGAGATGGTTGTGGATGCAGCGAAGAAGGTTAAGCTGATCAGAGACAGACTTCGAGTGACGCATGACAGACAGCGGCATTGGGCCGATAGCCACCAGAGACCTTTGGAGTTTCAGGTATAGTTTTAGATTCTTGTTTTATGCTTGGTTATTGGTTGTTTGTTATAGATTAAGTTCTTAAGGTTGTATTTTTTTCTAGGTTGCTGGTTTGGTGTTTCTGAGGATTTCTCCGACACGAGGCACAATTCGTTTTGGTGGAGGCGGGAAGCTTAGTCCGTGATTCATTGGACCTTTCAGTATTCTCGAGAGGGTCGGTGCAGTTGCTTACAGACTAGAGTTGCCACCTGCATTGGAGAGAGTGCACAATATATTTTATGTATCGCAGTTGAGATGGTACATGGTGGATCCTAGTCATGTGTTGGATCACTCAGAGATAGAGGTGGGCCATACTCTTAGCTATCCAGAGCAGCAAGTTGAGATTTTGGATCGGAGAGAGAAGGTGCTGAAAAACCAGACTATTTCTTTGGTATGCATCACATGGAGGTATTACTCTCCGGGGGAGTCTACCTGGGAGAGAGAGGATGAAATGCGAGAGCGTTACCCATATTTATTTGTGCCTTGAGGTATATTCTTTCCTGATTCTGTTCTGTTCTTTTCTGTTCTGTTCTTTTTTGTTCTATTTTATTTTCTGGGGGTAGTTTCGTCTTTGAATTTCGAGAACAAAATTATTTTAAGAGGGGTAGACTTGTCACTACCATATTTTCTAGAAAAATAATATTTTGGTTATTTCATAATTAATTAAATATTGTGCATATTGTATATTTATTTATTATATTATTTATTTATTATTATATATTAGTTTATTATTTTGGACTTATATTAGTGGACCTAACTAGTTTAGATTAGATCCATGAACCAACATTTAAATCTAGTTAGAATTGAGCCCAATAATAAGCTCATATAATTTTGGCATAATATGCCTTCTTCTTCTCTTGATCTACATGATGTGTTAATCAAAATTGAAAAGAAAGAGAAGTCTCGGTTCCGATAGTGGTGTCTCCTCATCATTATCATCATATTGTGATCAATTATTGTTTAACTAAGGGGATGTTTGGTAAACCGAATTTGGAGCCGAATTTAAGGATTTTATGGATTTGGAGCCAAATCCAAAAAATCTTCTATTTGGATGGGTCTTGGATTTGGAATTGGAAAGTGGGTAATAATTACTTTCTAAATCCATGAAATCCTACATGGTATCATATGTTTGGAAAGTAGGTAATAATTTAATAATTAATAATTTTATTAATTAAGATTTTATTATAATTTTAGTTTATAATTTATTAATCACAATTACAATCTTATTTAATAATTATTATTAATAATTTTAATAATTAGTTAATAGTTAATTAATTTATAATTTATTAAATGATAATTTATTATAATCTTAATTAATAATTATAATCATAATGAATAATTTATTAAATCATAAATATAATCATAATTATTAGTTTATACGATAATAATTTATTATAATCATAATTATTAATTTATTAATCAAAATTATAATCAAAATTTTCATCTGAACTAATAAATTATTTTTTATAATTTTATCAATTATTATTTTATTATAATCTTAATTACTATTTTTTTATTTATAATTGTAATGATTTACTAATAGTTAAATAATTAATAATTTTATTAAATAATATTTTATGATAATTATAATTAATAATTTATTAGTCATAATCATATTCGTTATTATAATAATTAATTATAATTTATAAATTTATAAATTTATTCAATAATATTTTCTGACATACTTAATTAGTAATTTATTAATCATAATTATAATTTTAATTAATAATTTATTAAATCATAATTATAATCATAATTACAATAATTAAATAAAAATTATTTTAGTTTTAATTTTATGTATTAATATTTTTTAATCTTAATTTATAATTTATTAATCATAATTATAATCTTTATTAATAATTTATTAGTTAAAATTAAGCTATAATTTAATTAATAATTTATTAATCATAATTATAATAATATTTATTAATTAATATTTTATTATAATCTTAATTAATAATATATTAATCATAATTATAATCAAAATTATAGTCTTAATTAATAATTAATACTTAATCATTTGTAGTTTAAAATTTTATTAATTAATAATTTGTTATATTTATAATTAATAAATTATTAATCATAGTTATAGACCCTGAGCCGCCTGGATCCCATCGACCGAGAGCACGCTGCACCGCTTGAGCACCGGACGACGCTGCACAGAGCCACCCCGACTGCCCCGCTTGAGCGCCGGACGACGCCGCCGACCGAGAGCCCCCGCCCGTACGCTTCCGACCGAGAGCCCTCCGCCTGCACGCTGCCGACCGAGAGCCCCCGCCTTTACGCTTTCGACCGACTGCTCGACGACACCGCGACACGTTGCTATGCCCGACCGGAGAAGCCGGAGTTCGACGACAGACCGTGCACTCGTAACGAAATCCAATGGCAAAATTATAGTTTAGCAAATAATGGATTTGGATTTGGAAATTCATGATTGAACCAAAATCTAAAATTTCGATTTCCAAATCCAAATCCAAAATCCAATTCCTAATTATTCTAGTTACCAAACAGGCCCTAAGGCAGTTGACACACTTGTCAAGCAGTTTGTCTTCCAAAGACTACGACTTACTTCTCCAACTAGGCAACGATCTCGAAGGCGAAGACCCACATACGATGAAGAAGAAGAATATTCATCTCCGTTAACATGACGGGCATGACCAATCATTGAAGCCATGACATAGGAAGGACCACTCATGTAGGCAGGCCAAAATAGAAGAAGAGGTCAAACGAAACATTGTTCACCATCTGGATCACCGGGATATACACTGAGGCATTGTCCAAGGAATGTTCCCACTGGTGGGGCATACCAAGGCAGCCGTTCCAGTTCTGATTCTTCAAGGACCAGTAATACACCCTCAACTGGTGGTAGTATCCCGTCAAATCAGAGACAAATAATTTCGACTCCAGCTACACACTCTAATCAACTACTCCACCTTTTGGCCACCATAAGGTCAGCTCATACATGGCTGGAGATGACCCGGAAAGTAGCACTGCTCTCACGTCGATTAACATTTTGAGACACTGAAAGTTGCAGTTCAAGAAATGTGTACCATGCTTTATCAAATAATGGCTTTGCAAAGAGCCCCGGTTCTACCACAACCAACACATGCAGGTAATCCAACTGCGAAAGTAGATGATAATCAAGACTCCACCGCAAATGCAGGGGATGGACTTTACCAAACCATTTATCCCACCTATAGTTATTCAATCGACTGTGGTCGTATAAACAGTCTATACTAAAGCCTTTCGTGCACTAAAGGCTCGTATTAATTCTATTGATAACTAGAAGAATCTTTTAAAGCTAAGGGTATCGCAGCCATACCCAATGGAGTGAAATGATGTTGTTTGTCCATCCAATTTTAAGATGCAGTCCTTGCAGCCCTATGACGAACTTTTGTCCCCTCGACAACATCTATGGTATTTTAGTTCCCAAACGTTCCACATGCCATGGAATAATGCTCTCCTGATGAAGATGTTCATTGGAACGCTACAAGGGATCGCATTCAAATAGTTTTAGAGTCTGCCCAATGACTCCTAAGATATTCAAAGATTTGAAAAAAATATTCTTATCCAGGTTTTATGAAGCAGAATATGATGTCAAAATGTCAACTCTGATCTCCACTAAGCAGAAGGAGAAGGAGTTGCCACGTGACTTCATTGACGATTCAGACGACTTATTCTCTGGTTAACTCCAGGCTTTCTGCAAACTATGTTGATGGACACTAGCAGCCACAATCGGCTTCAAAAGGCCCAACCTTGATGATAAGGACAAGCGGCCTCAAAACAACAACAACGCCAATTACAACGACAACAAAGGAAAGAGTAGAACTGTGATGGCAACTCTAGAGGGGGTGAATAGAGTACAGTAGAATAATCTATCCAATTAAAAATTATGCAGCAGAGTAAAAGCAATTACCAACTAGAAATAATAATCCAGATATGTAAAGGAGAAAGGTTAAGATAAAGCAAATGCAAACACCAAGATTTTATCCTGGTTTTCCTATGAGAGTACTAGTTCAGGCCCGAGAACTCTTGCTCGGAGTTGTATCTACTATAATCACCAATAGTGAATCACAAGCTTTGATCCAAAGGCTTGTTGACTTCTTACAACATTGAGCTATGATCTGAAGGCTCGAAAGACTTCACACGTGAGTTTGATGTGCAGGGCACGCCAAATTCAAACTAAAGAGAAAACTTGCTGAGCCAAGCTCTTATAAATCTGATAGACTTCTAACCGATATTAAACTTGGCACTAGAAGTCTGGAGAGTTGATCTTAGATATGGAAAAGGTTAAAGCTGTGAAACTCGTCTCACAGTATTCATATTTTATGTGGATATATTTTTATGCTATTTATTGCTTTTATTTGGTTCTCGAGGCAGCTCAAAAATTTTAAAAATTGAAACTTTACTACCTGACCGGTATACCGACGTCATACTCCAGTATACCGACGGTATACCGATCCTGAAGATATTTGTTTCACTTTTTGAGATTCCTATTTATAACACTTCTTTTTCTTTCTCTTCTCTCTCTCTCTCTCTCTCTCTCTTCTTCTTCTTTCTCTCTTGAGCTTGGAGCTTGATCTTGAGACCTGGAGTGTGGTTTCTGAACCCCTTCAAGGAGTTGGACTAGAAGACTTAGGCTGGGAGCTCGCTTTAGGCAAGTACACCTTGCCGATTTCGTGAACTTCTTTTACTTTCTATCATTTTCTTTCATGGAGCTTTGGTTGTTGCTTTTTAGCTTAGACTTGCTTTACTATACTTTTTTTCTCATGATTTCTAGTCTTTTGACCATCTCGGGTTTAAATTCTGGTAGAATCTTGTCCCGTTTTCTTTTGGTAACTCGGTAACGGAGATGCTACCGGAGTTGTGGTTGTGAGTTTTAGTCCATATTATGATATGAGACTTACCCGTTGACTTAACTTCTTGCTAGACTTAGTTTTGGTGATTTTCAGGACTTGATTTGGGTTCCGGAAATTAGATTTTGACTTTGGCCTATTTTTCGTCAGAAATCGTCATACCGACGGTATACTACAATGTACCGACGGTATACCAATTTTGGCTTCTAGATATTTTTGTGGACCTTATCGGCATACCGACGGTGTACTATAGTATAGCGACGGTATTCTGATCCTGCCGATACTTTAGGATATTTGTCTTGGCCTACATATCGATGGTACACTAGACTGTATCGATGCAGCTTTCTTTCCTACTTGGAATGGCATACCGATGGTATACTCCAGTATACCGATGGTATACCGATTTATTGGAATCCAAAATTTGATATGTTTTTGCTATTTCTTGACCAGTATGCCATCGGTGTACTGGACTGTACCGACGGTATATCGATCCTGTTCATTCTTTAGAAATTCTTGGTTGTTTGAGTTTTTGTTTGTTTCTTCTGGATTTTATTTTGACACGTGATTGACTTGACCTGTCAAGACATGAACTTACATGGCTTTAGAGGACTGGACTTGACTTGGTTTCACCCGGCTTTGCCCGGCTACACGTGACATGATTGAGTGGACTTAACTTGGCATGACTTTACATGGCTTCTCATTGTTATACTTGGTTTTACTTGGCTTTTCTTGGCTTCACTCGGTTTTACTTAGCCTCACCTGGATTGACATGGCTTCTCTTGGCTTTCCTGGCTTCACTTGGTTTTACGTGGCTTGGTTGTTGTCGTGGCTTACATGAGTCCGTTTGTGTAATGTATATTAAAACTGGACTATATTACGGTTAGAACTTGATTTATCTATATCATGTCTAGGTTGGATTTTACGGAATGTCATACCCAGATCCATACAAGAAATTGCTAAAGATTAAACAACTAGAGACTCACATAGTTCATGGCTAGGGATTTTTCTAGATTGCACACAGTCCCGGTTACCCACAACAAAGAAGTGGATTTACATGGCTTTATCGAGTGGATTTACATGGTTTTATTGTGTTATTTTCCTGATCTCAACGTGCGCTAGTGGGTATCCCGGACGGACTGCAGGGGCATGCGATCAGAAGGAACTCTAGCATCGCTTTGCATTACAAATATTAGTAATTAAGGATTGTGATAACCCTAGTTAGTTAAAGTATCAAGCTGTACTTATATGATTTGTCGTGATTGATGGATGATGATTAGTCTATCTTTTACATGATTACATTTATCTTCTGCTCTTGTTATTTCTTATCAGTTCAGGATATGTCTCATTGCGGGTTTTTAATATTTATTTCATCCAGAGATTATTTACTTTCAGTCTTTACTTTCAGTATTTGTATTGCTTGTGTTGTTGGATTAAGTTCCTCTATTGGCTTCCTTTTTAGTACTTACTATTTGGGGTCTGACCCCACTATTTTTGTATGGCCAGATCCAGTAGCTGCACCAGAGGATCTTCCGCATCTTCCCGAGGATGGTGACCACCCGAAGCACCAGACCGCTTGAGTGGGTTCCCTTACTCCCCCGTTCTATTTTACATTCTTCTTTTGTTAACATTTATCCACCGAGCACGTATTTAGCTCATATTTTGGATTGATCTATTAGTTTACGGGCATTTGCATCATTGGCAAATCCTAGGGTTGATCATGCATGACATAGACTCTGGCTAGTTTATTTATTTTGGGTTTACTAGCATCATGATCATCTGTAAACTATAGTTTGAGACGCTTTACTATTTATTTTAGCTGATCTTACATCTTGTTATTATATCTGTTGTTCCTGTGATTGAGACACTAGGTTTGTTAGACCTAGGCTTGACTGTTGGATTGTAGTAGTGATCCCTCAGGTCTTACAGCTTTACCATATATGCGGAGTACAAGAGTAATATAAGTATACGTAGCTGGCCTTGTCAGTCCCGCTATCCAGTATTCTGGTTTGTGGGATGTGACAAAAGCTTAGGGTTTTACTCACTAATGGATAAAAAGATTAAGAATGGTTAAGAGTAAGAATGTGAAAATCCAACTCTATTTATAGGGTATTCTCAAACCAATTTCGGCCAAAATCTAGGATGGAGATTGCCAATCTTCTACGGGCTCGTGATTAAGCAAGGGGGTTGGCTCCATTGACTACTCCATATAGTAAAATAATATAGGTACATCCCGATATTTTCCAAGAACTACAACAGGAAACTTCTTTCTCTAGCTCCAAATCGAAGCAAAAGGGAAAAAAAGAGCAATCCATATAATATGGTACTTCCTACCTCTCCAATTGTCGAGGAAGCACTATCCAGAGAGACTAGGTATGGCAAGGCCTACTTACAGGATTATGATCTAGTCCAAGAGGATGCGTCTAAGCCCCTTCTACTCTTGCTGCTCCTGAATAAGGTCCATCGAAGAAAATAGTGGCGGACAAGGCTAAACAAAAAGAATTATGGTTTGATAAATCCTTGAAGAATCCTACCTCTTCAAGGCTTGACAAGCTGAATAATTTTGATATATTGGCACAACTTGCCAATACAACAGCTAGACTATCTATATATTAGCTCATTTGTCTCTCAAAAGAGACAAGATATGCTTTTAAGTAAGGCATTGCTATATGTCGACTCCTATCTGGCACAAATCAAGTTACCTGCCAAAGATTCTACTGCTTGTACACATTGCCACAACATAATGAAGAAAATTCCAAACATAACTTTCTCATAGGAGGATATGTTACTGAAGGACAATCATCATGATAAACTGTTCTGTTATACCGATTATATCAGAGCTATAAAGGTGTATTGTATGCACATCGATCTTGGCTCGTCGCTCAACATCATCCTAGAAGCCTGCTACATACTTTGGGAATCCCCATGCATCGCCTTGCAACCACACATACTATAATTCTAAACTTCAATGCTGGAAGATGTCATCCCTTAGGAAGATCCATCTTTAATGTCAAATAGACAATCTTCATACCAAGGTGACTAGCTATGTAATAGACGTAGATGTATCCTACAATGTCTTGTTGGGACAACCATGGATACATGAATGATTGTACCCTCTACCCTCCATCAATGCTTCAAATATGTAGACAATGATGAAGTTATTCGAATAGAGATCGCCAACGTTGACCCGTTCAAAGGCATTGAAGCCTACTATTCTAATTCAGTATTGTACAAGAAACCGGACCCCAAGGAAGAAACCAGCAATGATGTCGATTATGAGGCTGAACTCAAATCACCAATAAAGGTCCTCTAGTAGTCTATTTGAAAGGCTATGGCAACAAAATAGAGACTTTTATAGTAGATCTCAGCAAGTCTACCCTTGATAAGGGAGCTGGTCATCCGTTTGTGGTCGATCTTGGTCGAGCAAACCTTGACGAGGGAGCTGACTACCCTTTTATGGTAGACCTTACTACCCCATCTTATGATGTAGCACCTTTCATTGTTGAACTTGGTAGCACAGATCATTCTAATCAGCCATTTTTGGTTGACCTTTCTAAGATTGAATCTGAAGCTAGGGCCGACGTTGTATTGGAAGAATATATGGATAACTAGCCGGATTATGATACTCTGGACGATGTAATTCCTGAAGAGGAGATTTTTACTTTATCAATATAGGGAATATGAGGAATTACTATGGTATTGATACTAGGTTTAGACAGGCTATGTCTACTTTGTACTCTCTGTTCACCATGGACAAAAGTTAAACTAAACTTTATATTACGAACCATTGAAGTTGTTTACAAGATAAAAAGAATCTTATACAAGAATTTCTAAGTACAAGTAAGAAAAGAAACAAAAGATTCTGGAAAAATAGTAGATGTGGAGAAATGATCTGCTGTCGATCACTTTACTTCTTTGACCACCTAAAAACAAGTATGTATAACTTGCTAAGTCTCAAACACTAGAGAATTTGGCAGCAAGAAGGTCTAGCACAAGACAAATGCTTTTACGATCCTCTGGGATGGCATTGATTCTATTATATTTATAGTCATTCAACACTGGAACGATTACATTAAGACTCTGCACATAATGTACTGTATTTTTCATTTTCTGCACATATTTGAGCATAATTGTCACCCATATTGAAGTTACTTCTTGTGCAAATTATTGTCAGTTCTACATGTGGCCATTAGTACGATGAGAGCTACGATCATGGTGACAACTGACTGTCCATGTCTTTAAAATATCAGCATTAAATGTACATGATCTCCTCGATTACTCAACCATTCATTGACGGTTAGAATTTTGGATTCTTAGTTGACAAAACGCGTACATATCTTCTTCTTCGAATGAAATTTTGAATATGTGCGTACTTTTTATGTTAAAATCCATCTCGGGTCGCCTCATAGCATCATCTCCGAAGAAAGAGTCAAAGGAAATGATTACCTGACGTCATTGCCTCGGCCACTATACATAATCTTCATACACTATGCTGGAATATTAGGTGTTAGGCTCGCCTTTTGATGGCATTTTTTTATTTAATGACAGACTTCACATTTATCAGCAAGAAAAGTATGTACTCTGGTTACCCGTTAATGCTGAGAGACAAAAATGTGCTTTTCTCTATTGCACAGGTTAAAAAGTGCGCTTTCACTTTGAAGATAGTTTTCTCCTTGGCCGTTCATTGGACCATTTTCTTCACGTATTTTCTTTGCTTTTAAAATACCCTTTTCAAAGTTTTTAAATTTGTACATGAATTCGAAATACTTTGAACTCAGAAGTATAGAAACCTTGAACCATTCTGATTTTGCGCACAAATTTCCTTTGGTCAGTAGATTTGACCAAATCTTAAGTGTTACGCATATCTCTGCATATCTTATGTGCCATAAGTTGTTGACTCGATCTTTGATTAGGCGCGATCTTTAATGCAAAATATTTTTCCAATACGATGCATGCGATTTTATAAGCACTATTATTGAGAACCGTTTGGCATTGCTTGGCACTCAAAATGTCGCCCTCTTCCTTAAATAGATAGAGAGAGAGAGAGAGAGAGAGAGAGATCCATCAAAGATTTTGAACTTTCTATTTTTTTCACACGGGAATAAGCATAGCTGCTTTTCAGAGCAAGTCAAAGGGAATAACCATTGCAACGTGGTGTGGCTGGTTTTATAGGCTTCCAGGAAGTCGAAAGAATAGACACTCTCCAACGATATATGGGATGCTCTCGAAGAGATTAGGCTGCTGCTGATTTTTTACCCCATTCTTCCTCTCTCATATTTTTTTTCTCGTTCTTTATATTTACTGTGAACGATAGATGACATAGGAGAACTATGCAAGATTCCATGAGCACAGACTTGATGCACGCACACTTCTCCGAGTTAATATTCCTGTAAAGGCTCGGGTGAGAGTCATTTGCACAGTTCCCCTTTCTCAACTTTCTACTTAGGCATGGATCTTTGTCTAAAGAAAATAATTTTGAACCTTGTTTGCGTAGAAAGAAACACATGAGAATGGGATACTCATCCATATAGGGACTTTAACCCTGCAAACTTCTTCACTGGAAGTTTAATTCCATGCATGTATCTAGAATCTTCGAACTTCTACACTGGAAATTCATTATGTTCACTTATCTCTATCTTTCCTTGTGAGATGCTAACGACGTTCTTTTTGTGCAAAAGTTGTTTTGGCTTGCCTCTCTCATGATGGAGCATAAAAGGATATCATAACTCCTCTCATTCAAAATGAGCAGCAAAATTTTGTCGTAACTCATCATAAAGTGACGAAGGACTTTGTTCGGAACAAGCAGAGTCATCCTAGTCCATACAGGATACTAGTTATATTTTTCTCCAAAATAAGGCTTGCCACTAACAGGTTGTGTAGTCATGGTCTTGATTACGAGGTTGGGATGGAGTCCCAATCAAAACTCTGTCGGTGGCACTTGATGGCGGTGGAGGATTGATTTCTTAGGCTTGAATAATTTATACATACCCAATTTTATATCCTCCCGCCATTGTTGGTACCTCTATAGTTAGAAGGAGCATCCATTACTGTGTTTTCCCCCTAATGTTGTCCTTCAATACAGGCAGGTAGCTCCCATATACTGAGGTTTGCACTAAGAGGCACTCAGTAGAGAAGACTCTGGATGTAACAAATTTCCATCATATGAAACCATGATTTTGAATATTAATAAAAATATAGATATAACATATTTCCATCATATATAACCATGATTTTGAATACCAATGAAAGACTTTTTTAACTTTTTGTCAAACTTTGTTTTATGCGTCTGATATGTAAAAGAATTTGTCAAAGTTGGTTATATATAACTCTTTTGAGAAGAGAATACGCCAAATAGTATTTCAAGTGGATTTACTATCCATAACCTACCCATTATTAAGTACGGATAGTAAAGAAAAATGAACTTGGTGGGGAACGAAAAAGGAGAAAGGATTTGCTATCTGAGGTAATATGGACATAATAGTCGGGGATTGATAAAACAACGGGTTTGCTCAGAGGTAATGTAGACAAGGCAAACTTAGCATAATAAAACTTTGTGGGGATTTTTAGAAAATAATTCAGAGCTAATATGGACATGAATGCTTTCTGAAAATACTACTAACTCCATCTGAGATTGGTAATAATGTTAGATCATAGATTACTACCAACCCAGTTGGGGATTACGAATAAGAAGCCATTAGTTATGATCTAAAGACACATTTTTAATCTTTTTTGTGCAGAAAAAATGATTATGTGATCTCGAACGGGAACGTTTCGTCGGATCTGAGGATAATTCTACTAGAAATTTTTTTTGATCTACTTTCCATTGCGTATCCAAGACTATTTGGTACAAATAGTAGCTTTAGAATGCCATTATTAGGGATTTTTATGAATGTCACACTGTTCATTCTACACTACCATGTCAATCAAACTAGGACTAAACATAGTACTTTTTCAGGAATTTATCGTTGATAGCCATCATAAGGAGGTCGCCGTTAGGTTTTGTAAGCCTCTAGGCTCCATTGGAGTACACTGACTCCATGAAAATTGGCCTTCCCATTTAGGTTGGAACTTCTCTTTGCTTTTAAGCATCGTGACCATTGGTCTTCTCACTGTCAAGACAAGGTCGCTGACTTGAAACACCCTTTTTTTTTTACCTTTTTGTTAAAGGTATTGGAAATGCGGACTTGGTATAGCTCAATACGATGTTGAGCTTTAGGATGTTTTTCATACAGTAATTTTAATTCTTGTAAACGTAGATAATCATTTTTTTCGATTGTCAGCTCGTTGGAAAGAGCAATTCCGAGAGAAGGGATCTGGATTTCGAGGAAAGAATTATCTCACACCCGTAGACCAAAGAAAATTACGTGATGTCAGTTGAAGTGCGAACAGTTGTTCGGTAAGCCCAGAGACATTCACCAAGTTTGTTGATCCAATCGTGCTTGTTGGATGATACAAACTTTTTGAGAAATTTGATGATTGTCTTATTGAAAGCCTCAGCTAACCCATTGGCGGCCAGATTGTATGTTGTAGAAGCTATGTTTTGAATTCAATTTTTATCGCAGAACTGGTAGAATGTATGGCTTTCAAACTATGGACCATTATCGTGGATGATCCTTCGAGGTATCCCAAAGTAGTAAATAATGCGGTGCTTGACGAAGCTGATCACGTTAGACGTCTTCACTTCAACAAGTGGTACAACTTTCGCCTATTTGGAGAAGTAGTCGGTTATAGCAAGGATGAGCCAATGAACTTTTGAGGAGAAAGGGATGATGGGGCCGATGACATCCATACCCCATGCTTCGAATGGCTATAAAGCGGATGTTGGTTGAAGAAATTCTGATAGTTAATAAATAAAGTCAGCGTGGATTTGACATGCTATATATTTTCTGCCGTACTCTATAGTGTCCTCCAACTTAGTGGGCCAATAATAACCCATTCGTCTTAGACGATCCTGTAACTTAGGACCTGGTTGATGCGCACCGCAAGTGCCATTATGATCTTCTCGAAGGGCTTCTTTTATTTCTTTATAAATAATGCAGCAAGAGTCCATCATATAAACGATGATACAACATCCTATTTTTTGTATCATAATAGAATCGAAAGGAACACATTTTGATTAAAACTGCTTCCTACAGATCATCTTAGAGAATCCCATAGACATCATAGTCTATAAAACGGACTCTCCAATCACGTACTCCAACATTAGTCTCTATCGTATAGCTTTGGTGCATTTCAAGTTATTAATAGCACAGAACAACTCCCAGGCCATTACAATAATTAATTGCAATTCTTTAATCGGGACTACAAGAGATGTTGCGAGCCCGGCTAAAGCATCTGCTTCAGTGTTATGTAATCGAGGCGCGTAATCGATATAGAACCCACTGAAAGTCATGGCTAGATCAAGCATGGCTTGATGTCACATCCTGCTCCCGAATAATTAGATACGAGTCAGACACGTCCAACCTATGCTATGGACACAACGATAGTGAGCTGTCTAAACCTTAGTTTTTACCAAATAATATTTATTAATCTTTTTTCTTATCACAGCAATACTAACGAATCCCTGGTACTAAGAATCACCATAGTTTCTACTATTTTTATTATTATATATCTTTTATAATAAATATCCGGGAACAAATCTGGTGAATGATAAAGGCCGTTAGGGTTATATACTAAAAACATCACTTTGTATTAACTATATTTTCTTATTTTTAAATGATAATCATATTGACAAATATTTGTATGTTGTATTTGTTATAATGATAATACAAGTGTCTGATATTCTATATTATAGATAATATGGTATGTGGTGTCACACAGAAGATCATATTATCAGTTCCCTGTGGAATATATAAATAGTTCACAACCTAGATGGGCTTAGACAAACCATTAGAAATATTGTAGTATAATATGGTATTAGTCTATCTTGACTATAGGTTTACACTAGTATACTTTGTGTGTATTGAACATGACCGACCACTTAAGGTTGTTCTCTTTGTACTGACTACATTAGAGAATAAACACCTCTATTTTTATGGATGCTTGTTCTCTTAATCCGGATATAATAATAGACATGTATATGCAATATGCATTACTTTGACTCATAAAATAGTGAGATTCTATATGGGTCAATAATCTCTATGAATTGGGTAGTGGCATTGTGTGTATGATGGACTGTTAATTATAAAAAAATCTATGTCCTGATACATCGGGTTGATGATGTCCCCTTAAGGAACCCATAAGGATTGTCATGTAAACCCTGACGGTGGATTATATTTGATATGACAAATAAAGTTGAGTGGTACTACTTAAGAATAAAAGATGTCGATCAATATAGTTTTCAGTAACTTAATTTGATCGACGGACATTCAATATCTTAACATGGGGAGACGAACAAGCATATAATAAGAAGGAGTCCATAAACGTAATTTAGGATTAGAAAGATAGTACAACAATAGCTCTTTAGTGGACCGAGATATTGTTAACGGACCTGGGTTGTGTGTTCGGGGTGAACATGGGATACCCAGATCCGTTAGGAGACATAACCCTAATTTCTCCTCATAGTCCCTACCGTAGCCTATAAATATCATTTATTCTCTGGCCGTCATATTGATCAAAAGTGAGCAGTTTTCTCTAAATTTGTCTTTCACGTAAGAAGAGAAAGAGGGTCGGCCAAGAAGAATAAAATATTGGAAGATTGTCGCCTACACGACGTCCAATCCGAGGAAGGAATACGTGCAGAAGATCTTGGGGTCGCCAACTGATCAAGGTTGTTAAAAACCTCCATCTTCTTATCGTTACTTCATGTATAATTCATGAACCCTTGTTTTTGCCTTTGATGGATTATATCACGTATTAAACTTGTTAATCCTCTATCGATCAATATGCACACCAATCTGCGATCCTGGAATCCCCAGTTCCTTCAATTGGTATCAGAGCCAGGTTTTGGATCTGCATATCGATTGATAAATTATGTTGTCCAATAAAACTTGTATCGAATATAATTGGTAGATGTAGATCTGTTCTAACTCAGTTTTGTAGGTATCTTAGATCCGACTATTATATTCTGTGTGCATATTTTATTTCTGTGATTTAAACCCATGGCATATCGTGGATTTTATTTTTCATGTATGTAATTAAAATTACAAGGGTTGATCATGCTTATTTATTTAATTTTATTCAATCTAGATTATGTATAAATCCTTCGGGAGTCATAGGATTGATGTAATTTTAAAAAACTCTGCACAGAGCAAGATTCTGGATTCGACAATTGAGGGAGAAGCAATAAATATGACCATAATAGTTGGATTTTTTTTCTTTTTTGTTATATCTGCTTATTCTGATATGCATGTTTATTATTATGTGGATCTTTCTATAAACTAAGTCAACATTAATAATGGATAACATGGACATACGTCAACTAGTAGAAAAATTCTCATTGTTAAATAACTAAGTTGGAGAAAGAATTTATTTAGTACAAATCCCATGGTATCCATTACTGGTTTATAGGTGATGTAATTATACTTGTGTGTTGGCTTTAGTGCCTTCCTCTATATCGAATGAGTATGTCGCCATCGCCAAAAAATAATGGTATAAAGTCGGACAAACTTTTTATTTATTGGGAATTAACAAACAGTACAAGAGAATTCCTAATACAGAAGGATCTAAGTACAATAAACAAATAAGATCTGTCCAAGTGTGATAGTGGAGATCGAGCACTGCAGCGGCTCCTTTACTCCATTGATGATCCGAGACCAAGGAGGGTTATCGAGGCTTCAAACGAAACTTCGGTCTTCTTCTCCTTCTCTCCTTTTTATTTTTCTTCGTCCTCTTTTGCATGTAGGAAAAGTCCACTATTTATAGCCTTAAGAATGTCTTATGTAGACGCATATATACGGGTTGCATATCGGTGTATGGCACTGCAGGCGCATGCTGTGTTAAGGCTGCAACGTGGCAAGTCGAGATCTGGGGTTGCTGATGGCCATAATACTCATGACACGTATCATGTCCTAATTTTAATGGCTGATATTGAACCTTGGGAACACTAGCACCTGGTGCATGGAAATTATCGAGGGAGTAGTGGCACATGGTACTACTGGTACATGGAAATTACCGAGGGAGTAGTGGCACATGGCACTGCTGGCGCATGGGAACACTGGAGACATAGTGGTGCATGGCATTGCTGGCACATGGAAAACTAGAGACTTATTAGCACATGGCACTGCTGGCACATGGGAATACTTGTTATAAAATTGTTAGCGCATGACAGTAAGTCATTTTGGCGCATAGGCCTTGATCACTATGGCACATGGCTCTTGATTATTGTTGGCGCATGGTAGAGATTTTCTATGCTTCAATAAGACCACCTTCAAAGTTTTTAAAATTTAAACTTTGTAATTTTTTAAGTTCAGAATACTTTAAATAGAAGCATGGAGGAGATAGGCGCAGGAAGTGCTTCGCCGCATCAAATTGTTTGGCCCATCGGATTGTGTGGTGCATCAGATAGTTAGCTCTGATATGCCGTTGAGATTCATCGATTAAATATCAGATTCATCATGTGGCTTAGGCGCCAAGCAATTTGTGCACCATTAATGGGTCTTCTTACCATAAATAGAGGGCTAGGGGAGAGAGAATAACACTCATCTCTTTTGTCCAATGTCTCTTTAAAGGCCGAGTGAGGGGAGATCGGTTGAGCGGATCATTGATCCCCTCCCTCTGATAGTTGATCACACAGTTGTTTTCGGTGGAGGTAAGGAGCAAAGCTTTCCGCTTCCCATTCTTGGGTCAGTTGGATACTCTGGTACTATGCATTTTTATGGGCAAGGAATCGCCTATTCGTGCGCAGGCACACCTTTGGCTTGACGCCCATGGTCATTGCCGAAAGTCTTTGTCTTGAAGATGCGCTCTCAGTAGCATGGGTGACACTGTCTCCGGACACTCACCTAAGGCATGCGCTGAGGGAGTAGGCGCGAGCACACGACATGAGTTTGTTTGACTCTACATGGTGACTGTTGTCACTACCATATTTTTAGGAAAGGGTATTTTAGTAATTTCCTATTTAATAAATTATTGTACTTGGTAAATAATTATTTGTTGTATTATTTAATTGTTGTTAGATATTATTTATTTAATTTGGACTTGTGTTAGTGGACCTAACTAGTTTAGTTTGGACCCATGGACCAACATGAATTAATTAGTTAGACTTAGCCCATTTAGAAAGCCCATTGTTAAGGAGATAGATTAAATTAATTAAATCATTAAACTAGAATCTTCCTTCCTTAATTATTTCTTCATGAGAGGTCCCAAGAGATATAATGAACATTACATGATAACTTGAGGGAGAGGAAAGGGGCCAGCCTATTTAAAAAGAGGGAAAAAAATTCTCTCTCCTCTTTTTTACTCCAAATCTAGATCTAGAATTTTCCACTACCAAATTTTCTTCATTCCCATTTTAATTCCCTACCAAATTCATTTTAATTCCTTCCCAAATCACCATTAGAGACTTGAGAAGTAAAGATCTAGAAGGAGGAAGTAAGAATCTACAAAGAGGAGCAAGGATCTACAATTTGGAGGCAATTTTATCTCAATTGGAGGTTTCATTGGGAATCCATCTCCCAATAGGTATAATTCAGTTTTCCCCTTAAAATAGCTTCTAAATCTGAGATTTAATCATGAAAAATCAACCCATATGCATATACTACCCATAGGATTTGATTTTGTGTTCATAGGAGGCCTATTGAGAAAGATATGGTGCTTTTTGTGTCAATTTTGGGAGAATTCCGAAAATATTTTATTGTGTGTATCAATTGATCCTATAGATCAATTTGGCATATGTTTATGTGTTTGGGGCTAGTGTCATGTCTACAATTGGGTACGTGTAGGTCGTATACCAACAATTTGGTGATACGTATTGTTTTGGAGGTTTTTTCTGCGACACGGGACTTTGTACATGTCGTATTTTGATACGGACACATAGATCTACATTTGACACTTTGTTTTGTTCATAAATATTATATGTGACTTGTTTGTGTCCTTCGGGGTGCAATTGGATATGTGGTGGACTCGTGTCGCATGCGTATCCTAGATCTAGTGGGATACGGTGTGATACTTTCCATGTGTTATGTATTTATGTGTAGATCTAATTAATTGTGCTTTAATTCTTGAATCATATATATATATATATATATATATATATATATATATATATATATATATATATATATATATATATACATATATATATATTATATATGTATTATGGTGTATTTATTATAGTGTTTATTGTAGCATAGATCTATGTACTATATATATACTAATAGAATATAGATTATGTAGCTTTCTTCTACATGCATTAGTACATATGTTATAATATATGTTAGGGATATAAATATATGAATATGTTTTTATAAAATATATGTGTAAGATTAATTAAGTAATTAGATTATTTATAGTTATTATATGGTTATTTATATATATGTATAGATTTATATTTATTATATATGTTGTATGTGTGTGTTGTTACTATATTAAATATGTACATAATAATAGGAGAGGGATGTATAGTTATTATATATATAGATATATATATATATATATTTATATTTAATTAGATGATATATATATATATATATGTTTTATATATTATATATATATATATTTCAGGTTTTTAGCGACGGGGCTATTAATGACAGCAGTCGTTGTCATTAATACAGCAGCAGTCGTTGTAGCAGTGGCGGACTATTAATGACAGCAGCCGCTGTCATTAATACAGCAGCAGCGGGAACTTAATGCAGCAGCAGCGACGGTGAGAATGGTGACGGTTGTAAACCGTCACCAAAACAGCAGCAGTAGTGCAGATTCTAAACAGCAGTAGCGACGACGGCTTCAGTGACAGCCAGAACTGTCACTAAAGGCTTGGTTTCAGCGTATCAATATTTTTCAACACTATTTTCAGTGACAGTTAGGCAGATTATTATATATATGTGTTTATATATATATATATATATATATATATATATATATATATATATATATATATATATATATATATATATATATATATATATATATATATATATATATATATATATATATTGAGATAATATACTATTATTGCTATATTTCTTATTTGTATAACATTAGTATATATTTATGTATTATATATGAGGGTATTAGTATATCAAGGTATTGAGTATTACCTTGTGGAAACCAAGGTAAGTGGGATACTCAAGATACGGGGTTTATGTATCAAGATTTTGATTTTTGTTGAGATACCAAGTTGGTTCAAAACTACGGTATATATTTGATGCTGTAATTAATATTCTATATTATTATACCTAATTGTTTGATATATATGTATTGTGATGTTTACCTTAGAAATTACGTATCCGGAGATACGGTATCCTAATATTTTAAGATATGGTTTTTATGACTTAGATTTTAATATCTTGACCCAATATTTTTGTGTTAGACTTGTACAACCTAGAAATAGATAGTTGACCTTGGTTTGACCATAGTTGACTTAGGGTTGACCATAGTTGACTTTTGACTTAGAATTGATTTATTGACCTAGAAGTTGACTAGTTTAACTTATTCTCTTTTCGGGACCTTGTATTGATGTTGTATTCCATATCTAGGTCTTCGAGGCACTGAGTCAGACATCTGTGAGACTATTCATTGGACTTCAGGCGAGTACATTCTCTGATAGTTTCTCATTTATGATATCCTCTATGTTCATTGTATCTAGTGTTGATATCCATGTTCTCTTGACACTATGGTTACACGGATTGGTATATCCGAATCTCGTCATGAGATGTTATTCCTTGATATATGGTGTATATAGTGCAAGTATTGTTTCATTGGTTATCTTGTACATGTACAGGCACCGATTCTCGGAAAGAGTCGCTATCTTCTTGGGGAATCTCGTACCATAGCATACCATGGTTGGATCTATTATACCAGTCAGGGGTGGGGAGTATTAGTATAGATATGTGATCAATATCCCTATTGTATCACGTACTGATTACTGAATAGCGTTGATCATACACTGCACGTATGATTAGCCAGGCCACATTGTATCTTGCCCAAGTCGATCACATGTTAAGCTAGTACTCACACACTTAGACATTAGTATTCTTGTTTCATTGGCATATTGTTCATTATTGTATTTATTTCCAGTATTTCCTTATGGTATGTATATCTCTTGTATCTATTGTGCATCTTATTTATCCACAGCTATTTATTGTTATATAGTTCTTATCATTGATTAGAACTGCTGTTAGAGATGTACTTTGCTCATTTTCTGACTGGATATATTTTTCCAGATGACACTGAGGAGTGGTACCCTACCTATTATGGATCCCAGGATGTTGTGAGTTTAGATTCTGAGACCCTAGCTCAGGAGGGGCTTATCCCAACTGAGACAGTTGACCCAAGAGTTGTAGCTTCGTAGTATTCTTTGTACTGGATTTGTCTCTAGCTTATTTTGTTACTTCTTCAGACTCATTGATGTATTATTTTAGACTCATGAGTTGTATTATGACTATTCTATTTTTTATCTGATTCGTGCTCATTTCTATCTTAGTTCTGTGATTGAGTATACTATCATTATTGGTGGTTAATTATATTGTTAGATATATTATCTAGACAGCGTTCCCGTCGATTCTGCGGCGTAGGCTGGGCGTTGTTTCCGACTTGTACCCTTACACCGGGTGCGGGTCGTGACACATTTTTGGTGGTGGCCCATGCAGGTCCAGCTTTCCAAAGTATGTGATATCGTTGTAGTACGACAATTTAGTTGTACTACTGCGAGCTTGCAATAGGATATAGGAAATAGGCTGAGATACTCAATCACATCTAGGAAAAAAAAATTGATTCAACTTTCTCCTTTGATATTGATACTTGATCTCTTAATCTGTCCTTTTCTTGAGTGTCTTACATCATGTGCCATATTGATCCTTATTCCGTCTTTTTATGAGACATACTCGGAGATACTTGCGGAGGCACGCAAGGTTGAGCGAGACTTGGGTTTGAAGCCCAAGAGAGACCGTGATTCTTTTCTGTGGGCCAACGGCAGTACAATATCTGCCAAACATTCTCATTTCCAGTCCATACCTTTCCAGCAGCCACAGCAGAACCAGACTCTAGCTAGAGTGCCTTTTCATCAAGCACCTCAGCAGCAGAGACAGTTACAGCAAGCTCCATGCAACTACTGCAAGAAGTCCGGGCACATCTGGGAAGTTTGCAGGAGGAGGCTAGGAGTTTATTTGTATTGTGGTACTGAAGGGCATCAATCGAGGGAGTGTCCTCGTCGTGCAGTTCAGGGAGCAGCTTCAGCTCCGAGGGCACAGACGAGACCACCTGCAGCACAGCCGAGGGGACCGCTTCCGACACAGCAGTAGCATTTTGTCCAGCATCAGTAGCAGGGAGGTGCTCAACAGGGACGAGCGTTTGCTATGACCATCGAGGAGGATGAACCCACCAGAGATGTTATCGCAGGTTCTATTCTTTTTGATTCCATTCCAGCTTTAGCTTTGTTTGATAGTGGTGCTTCCCATAGTTTTGTTTCTATTTTTTTTGCTCTGAAGCATGGTTTGGTAGCTGAGTCTTTGCTTAGGACTTGTAAGATCATGACCGGGGGAGGCATTATCCTGGTTAATAATATTTGCAAGGATCGGAGAGTTACTTTAGGAGGCCGGGAGTTGAGTGCGTGTCTACTTGTAATGCCACTTTCGAGCTACGATATTGTACTCGGGATGGATTGGTTAAGTAGGTACCGTGCTAGCATAGATTGTAAAGGAGGTAGAGTTTTATTTGGTCCGCCAGGAGAGCCAGAGTTCGAGTTTGCTAGAGGAGCTGCGGAGCAGGGAGAAGGCATTATTTTTGGAGCTATGGTGGAATACAAGGAGTTGCTGCATCCGTTGATAGCAGAATTCTTGGATGTGTTTTCTGAGGAATTGCCAGGATTGTCGCCAGATCGAGATGTTGAATTTTCTATAGACACCAAGCCAGATGCAGAACCAATTTTGCAGCATCTATATAGAGTAAACAATAATGAGCTGGTCGAGTTGAAGAAGCAGGAGGACGAATTACAGGATAAGAGGTTTATCAGATCGAGTTCTTCACCATGGGGAGCCCCGGTATTGTTTGTACCGAAGAAGGATGGATCGGTGCACATGTGCATTGATTACAGGGCTTTGAATAATCTTACTATCAAGAATAAGTATCCTTTGCCATGGATTGATGATCTGTTTGATCAGTTGAGTGGAGCCAAGGTGTTTTCTAAGATAGATTTGAGATCAGGATACCATCAGTTGAAGGTGAAGCCGGAGGACATACCGAAGACTGCTTTTAGAACTCGGTATGGTCAATACAAGTTTATGGTGATGCCGTTTGGTTTGACTAATGCACCGGCGGTATTTATGAACTTGATAAACAAGGTGTTCCACCAGTACCTTGACAAGTTCGTGGTGGTGTTCATCGACGATATACTCATATACTCGAGGACACCGGAGGATCATGAGGAGCATTTGAGGATTGTGTTGGATGTGCTGAGGAAGGAGAAGTTGTATGGAAAGTTGTCCAAATATGAGTTTTTCTTGGACAAGGTAGAATTCTTGGGGCATGTTGTGACTGGTGATGGTATTTTCGTGGATCCGAAGAAGATTTCAACAGTAGAATCTTGGAAGACTCCGAGTTCGGTAGCAGAGATCAGGAGTTTCTTGGGATTGGCAAGCTACTACAGGAAGTTTGTGCAAGATTTTTCGAGGATTGCCGAGCCGATAACCAGGCTCACAAGGAAGTATGTAGAGTTTGTTTGGACGGAGGATTGCCAGGTTGCTTTTGAGGAGTTGAAGAAGAGGTTGACGTCTGCTCCTATTTTGACGTTGCCATCAGGGTCCGGAGGTTTTACTATTTATAGTGATACATCGGGGAAGGGTTTGGGTTGTGTTCTTCAGCAGCATGGGAAAGTGATTGCTTATGCATCCAGGCAATTACGTCCTCATGAAAAAAACTATCCTACCCATGATTTGGAGTTGGCAGCCGTCATATTTGCCCTGAAGTTATGGAAACACTATTTGTACGGAGAGCGTATGGAGATCTTCACAGACCACAAAAGCTTGAAGTACGTTTTCACACAGAAGGAGTTGAACATAAGGCAGTGTCGGTGGTTGGAACTGATGAAGGATTTTGATATCTCTTTGCAATATCATCCTGGAAAAGCTAATGTAGTTGCCGATGTTTTGAGCAGGTATCCGGCAGCTATGTTCTTGACACAGGATCGATATTTGTTGGAGGACTTGGAAAGCTTGGACATTAAGATGATTATTCCTGGTGGTGCTATGCAGATGTGGGGATTGCAGATACACTCAGATTTGATGGACATGATCAAGGCAGCACAGTATGAGGATGTATCTCTAAGGAGTATCAAAGCTCAGGTGAGAGCAGGATTGGAGGATAATTTCACTATTGTTGAGGATGGATCTTTGAGGCATGGAGATAGATTATATGTACCTAGAAGGAAGCTACGTGAGAAGGTGTTACAGGAAGCACATCGCTCTCAATATTCCATGCATCCAGGTGCTAACAAGATGTATCGGGATATGCGAGAGAGTGGGTGGTGGTATGTCATGAAGAGAGAAGTGGCACAGTTTGTATCTAGATGTTTAGTGTGCCAGCAGGTAAAAGCCGAGAGGCAGAGGCCAGGAGGTTTACTTCAGCCATTACCCATTCCAGAGTGGAAGTGGGAACACATTACTATGGATTTTGTGTCCGAACTTCCACGATCTTCAGGAAGGAAAGACGCGATTTGGGTCATCGTTGATAGGTTGACCAAGTCGGCCCACTTCTTGCCTTTCAAGGTGGGTTTGTCTACGGAGAAGCTGGCAGAGATGTATGTGAGGCAGATCGTTAGGATACATGGAGTTCTCGTCAGAATAGTCTCGGATCGGGATAGTCGTTTCACTTCTCATTTCTGGAGGAGTTTGCAGGAGAGTTTGGGCACTCGGCTCAAATTCAGTACTACATATCATCCCCAGACAAATGGGCAGTCAGAGAGGACTATTCAGACTCTCGAGGATATGTTGCGCACTTGTATACTAGATTTTAGGGGTTCTTGGGAGGACCATCTCCATTTGGTAGAGTTTGCTTATAACAACAGTTACCAGGCCAGTATAGAGATGTCACCTTTTGAAGCTCTATATGGTCGGAGGTGTCGTACTCCTTTGTCTTGGGATGAGGTTGGAGAGAGAGTTTTGCTTAGGCTAGAGATGGTTGTGGATGCAGCAGAGAAGGTTCAGTTGATCAGAGATAGACTTCGAGTGGTGCAGGACAGACAGCGGCATTGGGCCGATAACCATCGGAGACATTTGGAGTTCGAGGTATAGTTAGATTTTTGTTTGAGTTTGTTCTTGGTTGTTCATTATAGATTAAGATCTTAAGGTGGTATTTTGTTCTAGGTGGGTGGTTTGGTGTTTCTGAGGATTTCTACGACACGAGGCACGATTCAATTCGGTGGAGGCGGAAAGCTTAGTCCGTGATTCATCGGACCTTTCACTATTCTAGAGAGGGTTGATGCAGTTGCTTATAGACTAGACTTGCCACCTGCATTGGACGGAGTGCACAACGTATTTCATATGTCGTAATTGAGACGATACGTGGCAGATCCTAGTCATGTATTGGATCACTCGGAGATAGAGGTGGGCCCTACTTTTAGCTATCCAGAGCAGCCAGTTGAGATTCTGGATCAGAGAGAGAAGGTGCTAAGGAACCAAACTATTCTTTTGGTGCGCGTCGCATGGAGGCATCACTCTCTAGGGGAGTCTACCTGGGAGAGAGAGGATGAAGTACGAGAGCGTTATCCATATATGTTTTTACCTTGAGGTATGTTATTTTCTGGTTATGTTATGTTCATTATTATGTTCTTTCATAGTTAGTTGAGATTCTTTAGTTCTGTTCTGTTATTTTTTGGGGGTAGTTTTCGTCTTTGAATTTTGAGTACGAAATTATTTTAAGGAGGGTAGACTTGTCACTACTATATTTTTAGGAAAGGGTATTTTAGTAATTTTATATTTAATAAATTATTGTGCTTGGTAAATAATTATTTGTGGTATTATTTAATTGTTGTTAGATATTATTTATTTAATTTGGACTTGTGTTAGTGGACTTAACTAGTTTAGTTTGGACCCATGGACCAACATGAATTAATTAGTTAGACTTAGCCTATTTAGAAAGCCCATTGTTAAGGAGATAGATTAAATTAATTAAATCATTAGACTAGAAGCTTCATTCCTTAATTATTTCTTCATGAGAGGCCCCAAGGGGTATAATGGATATTACATGATAACTTGAGGGAGAGGAAAGGGGTCGACCTATTTAAAAAGAGGGGGAAAATTCTCTCTCCTCTTTTTTATTCCAAATCTAGATCAAGAATTTTTCACTACCAAATTTCCTTCATTCCCATTTCAATTCCCTACAAAATTAATTCTAATTCCTTCCCAAATCACTATTAGAGACTTAAGAAGCAAGGATCTAGAAGAAGGAAGCAATGATCTACAAAGAGGAGCAAGGATCTATAATTTGGAGGCAATTTCATCTCAATTGTAGGTTTCATTGGAAATCCATCTCCCAATAGGTATAATTCAGTTTTTTCCCTTAAAATAGCTTCTAAATCTGAGATTTAATCATGAAAAATTAACCCATATGCATATACTACCCATAGGATTTAGTTTTGTGTTCATAGGAGGCCTATTGAGAAAGATATGGTGCTTTTTGTATCAATTTTGGGAGAATTCCGAAAATAACTTTTGTTGTGTGTGTCAATTGATCCTATAGATCAATTTGGCATATGTTTATGTGTTTGGGGCTAGTGTCGTGTCCACAATTGGGTACGTGTAGGTCATATCCCAATAATTTGGTGATACGTGTTATTTTGGGGGTTTTCTCTCCGACACGAAACTTTGTACATGTCGTATTTTGACACAGACACATAGATCTACATTTGACACTTTGTTTTGTTCATAAATATTATATGTAACTTGTTTTTGTCCTTCGGGGTGTAATTGGATGTGTGGTGGACTCGTGTCGCATGCGTATCCTAGATCTAGTGGGATACGGTGTGATAGTTTTTATGTGTTGTGTATTTATGTGTAGATCTAATTAATTGTGCTTTAATTCTTGAATTATAATTGTGTATATATATATATATTATATGTATTATGGTGTATTTATTAGAGTGTTTACTGTAGCATAGATCTATGTACTATATATGTACTAATAGAATATAGATTATGTAGCTTTCTTCTACATGCATTAGTATATATGTTATAATATATGTTAGGGATATAAATATTCGAATATATTTTTATAAAATATATGTGTATGATTAATTAAGTAATTAGATTATTTATAGTTATTATATGATTATTTATATATATGTATAAATGTATATTTATTATATATGTTGTATGTGTGTGTTGTTACTATATTAAATATTTACATAATAATAGGAGAGGGATGTATAGTTATTATATATATATATATATATATATAATTGGATGATATATATATATATATATATATATATATATGTTATATATATATATATATATATATATATATATATATATATATATATGTTTTATATATATTATATATATTTTTCAGGTTTTTAGCGACGGGGCTATTAATGACAGCAGGCGCTGTCATTAATACAGCAGCAGCCGCTGTAGCAGTGGCGGGCTATTAATGACAGCAGCCGCTGTCATTAATACAGCAGCAGCGAAAACTTAATGCAGCAGCAGCGATGGCGAGAATGGTGACGGTTGTAAACCGTCACCAAAACAGCAGCAGTAGTGCAGATTCCAAACAGCAGTAGCGACGGCGGCATCAGTGACAGCCAGAACTGTCACTAAAGGCTTGGTTTCATCGTATCAGTGTTTTTTAACACTGTTTTCAGCGACAGTTAGGCAGATTATTATATATATATGTGTTTATATATATATATATATATATATATATATATATATTAATATTGAGATAATATACTATTTTTGCTATATTTCTTATTTGTATAATATTAGTATATATTTATATATTATATATGAGGGTATTAGTATATCAAGGTATTGAGTATTACCTTGTGGAAACCAGGGTAAGTGGGATACTCAAGATAGGGGTTTAGGTATCAAGATTTTGATTTTTGTTGAGATACCAAGTTGGTTCAAAACCACGATACCTATTTGATGCTGTAATTAATATTCTATACTATTATACATAATTGTTTGATATATATGTATTGTGATATTTACCTTAGAAATTACGTATCCGGAGATACGGTATCATAATATTTTAAGATGTGGTTTTTATGACTTAGATTTTAATATCTTGACCAAAAATTTTTGTGTTAGACTTGTGCAACCTAGAAATAGATAGTTGACCTTGGTTTGACCATAGTTGACCATAGTTGACTTAGAGTTGACCATAGTTGACTTTTGACTTAGAATTGACTTATTGACCTAGAAGTTGACTAGTTTAACTTATTCTCTTTTCGGGACCTTGTATTGATGTTGTATTCTATATCTAGGTCTTCGAGGCACCGAGTCAGACATCTGTGAGACTATTCATTGGACTTCAGGCGAGTATATTCTCTGATAGTTTTTCATTTATGATATCCTCTATGTTCATTGTATCTAATATAGATATCCATGTTCTCTTGACACTATGATTACACGGATTGGTATATCTGAATCTCGTCATGAGATGTTATTTCTTGGTATATGGTGCAAGTATTGTTTCATTGGTTATCTTGTACATGTACAGACACCGATTCTCGGGAAGAGTCGCTATCTTCTTGGGAAATCTCGTGCCATAGCATACCATGGTTGGATCTATTATACCAGTCAGGTGTGGGGAGTATTAGTATAGATATGTGATCAATATCCCTATTGTATCAAGTACTGATTACTGAATAGTGTTGATCATACACCGTACGTATGATTAGCCAGGCCGCATTGCATCTTGTCCAAGCCGATCGCATGTTAAGCTAGTACTCACACACTTAGACATTAGTATTCTTGTTTCATTGGCATATTGTTCATTATTGTATTTATTTCCAGTATTTCCTTATGGTATGTATATCTCTTGTATCTATTGTGTATCTTGTTTATCCACAGCTATTTACTGTTACATAGTTTTTATCATTGATTAGAACTGCTGTTAGAGATGTACTCTGCTCCTTTTCTGACTGGATATATTTTTCCAGATGACACTGAGGAGTGGTACCCTACCTATTATGGACCCCAGGATGTTGTGGGTTTAGATTCTGAGATCCTGGCTCAGGAGGGACTTATCCCAACTGAGATAATTGACCCAGGAGTTGTAGCTTCGTAGTATTCTTTTACTGGATTTGTCTCCAGCTTATTTTGTTACTTCTTCAGACTCATTGATGTATTATTTTAGACTCATGAGTTATATTGTGACTATTCTATTCTTTATCTGATTCGTGCTCATTTCTATCTTAGTTCTGTGATTGAGTATACTATCATTATTGGTGGTTCATTATATTATTAGATAGATTATCTAGACAACGTTCTACCACCGATTCTGTGGCGTAGGCTGGGCGTTGTTTTCGACTTGTACCCTTACACCAGATGCAGGTCGTGACAACTGTTGTGCATGTATACTCTGGATTTAGCAAATGTACGTCCCGTGCACATAGATGGCTAGATTGCCTAGAGTAGCGCATGTTCTCGCAGATGAGCGTCTTTTACTATTTTTTTTTTGCCAATACTCAGATTTTCTATGCGTGCTCGTCGTGTAGGGGCTTTCTCGGATTGCTCGAGTCCTGATGGAGCATGGAAGAATATCATAATTGCCATTGTTCATGATGAACAAGCACATTAATCGAATAATTTGTCCGTGATCTTTCACCCTAGCTCACTGTAGCTACTCTCCTTATACGACCAGGACGTGATGGCTTTATCCCGGGTCGGATCTTGGCGGTGCATCTGCGTGGAAGATATGGGGCTAGTTATCCCAACAGGGATTTCTAGTTATGTCCTTTCACATGACAAAGTTGGGCCACTTGGATCTGTGTTGGAATATCCCTTGCTATCCATCAGTATAGATTCTTTTTTCACACTATGGCTTGCACTGAGGAGTTTATGAAGTGATGACCCAGAATGCATTGAGCTGTCGGCTTTACATGTGTTGGTAACAGAAATAACACAGAGGGGTCTCATTCTTTTCAAATATACTCATGATCTTGAATATTAATGAAAAATCCTTAAATGTAATGGACTTCTATATGTACTCATAATCTTGAATATTAATAAAAAAAATTGCCTTCTTTCCTGTTTAGAACTTTTATTGTCGCTGTGGTTATTTGGGCTGTGAGTATTATACCAGAGGTAATATGGACATATTATAACATCATCACGGAGATAACACTAAGCCCTATCAGAGGTAGTATGAACGTAATAGGTTAGAGTAGTTCCATTAAGGAAGTTCGGTAGAGACATTATTTGCGATGATAGAGATACTGTGGTGTAAAATCGATAGTCAAGCAAGTTTGTTTGTGGCTGAGTATGACTATTGGTGAAGTATTTTTGTGGAATAAAAAAAAATGAGCCAGAGGTAATATGGATATGAATATTTTCTTTTGATGGAGAATATGGGCAGCTCATAGTTCAAAGGTGATATGGATGTGAACCACTTGCTTTTGTAAAATTTTGTGGAGGTAACAATAAAAGGGACAAGTTAGAGGTAGTATGGACGTGACTCTCTTCTTTTGATAGGGAGCACCGTTTATAGTTCAGAGGTGATATAGAAGTGAATCATTTGCCTTAGAAATAAATTTTGTAGATCTTTATCCATTACGTACTCAGGACTTTCGAGTACGGATAACAAATTTTTCTGTATATTATGGACGAAAATAATTTGTCAGTGGAAGAAATCGGTTATAAATATTACATTTTTAGGTCCCTCTGCTAGGGATAAAAATGACAAACATTTTTTTTGCGTGCCAAACTTAGGCATAGTATTTCTTTAGGAACTTATCGTTGATTAGCATCATGAGCAAGTCACTGTTAGGCTTAGCAAGCCTATATGCACCGTTGGAGTAGACCGTCTCTGCTACAAAGGGGCCCTCCCACTTAGGTTAGGATTTTTTGGCCTTCTTGTGGGTCATGATCATTGGTCGTCTCATGGTTAGGACAAGATCATCGACCTGAAATATTCTTTTCTATTATGTTGAATGTGCCAGAAAGTCGTGCTTGATATAGCTGTAGAAGTATGAAAAATATGCTGGGAAATTATACGCGTAAAAACCCCCAATATGCATGAAGCCCGCGAACAACAGAGCTTCAACACTATCGAGCGTAAAACAGAGCTCCAGCACCGTGTGGCATAAAATATGACTTCAGAGCCATTGGCGTACAACAGAGCTTCAACGCTATCCAGCGTAAAACAGAGCTCCAAAACAACCCGCATAAGGAAGTACTTCCAGACTGCTTTGGCGTAAAAAGGTTACTACATCGCCAGTTCAGCGTAAAATATGTCTGCTTTTAATGCAGCGTGAAGTTGTACGAGAAACTCTTCGTATTCCTCGAATGAACCTGTCAGACAAAAGAGTGAACCTGACTCCTGACAAAGAGTACTGCACGACGATCGAGAGGACGGCTATAATGATGATTCTGTACAGAGACCCAGACTGTCGTTTAGTGACATAATCCTTGATATAAGATGTTGTTTACGCATTCAAGGAATACGCCGCTTATTCTACACAGGTAGAGATGAGTTTTACGCTCAAGATGAGATAAAATCAGACGCCACGTCAAAAGCTGTTCTTCGTACAGAACTTGAGGCACGTCTCTGCAGTTAATGTGCGAGATGGGAGCAGATCTCTGCATTTAATGCACGAGATTTGGTTCTATTTTAATTGACCGAGAGAGCTAAAACCAGGACTAATACGCCCACATCACCATCCCTGTATTTTACGCCAACCAGGCTATTTTCAACTATAGGAGCACGCCACTATCTCCTCGAAATACGCCAACCAGGCTATTTTCAACTATAGGAGTACGCCGTATGCTATCTCCTCGAAAAACGCCAATTTAGGCTATATTGCAAAGGTACATGATAAGGCTATTTGGTCCAGAATACGCTCAAGACCTCAGTCAGGAAGGACAATTGGCTAGTTTACGCTGGTTACCTACCTATGCAGCATCAAGCTTTACGCAAAACTTGACTTTTACGCCAACAAGACAGCTACTTGGCTTTTACGCCAACAAGACATCTACTTGGCTTTTACGCCAACCAGACAGCTACTTGGCTTTTACGCTAACCAGACAGCTACTTGGTTTTTACGCCAACAAGACAGCTACTTGGCTTTTACGCCAACCAGACAGCTACTTGGCTTTTATGCCAACAAGACAGCTACTTGGCTTTTACGCCAACAGGACAACTATTTGGCTTTTACGCCAACAAGATAACTATTTGGCTTTTACGCCAACGAGACAGTTATTTGGCTTTTATGCCAACCATCTCTGCGCGAGAGGCAGTTACCTACGTGGCTTGCATGCCGTGATCTTCGATGAGCGATTATACGCGTTACCTCATTATGGGACACGCGTCACACGCGGATTCAGGAGATCATTCAGACGTAGGTAGCAGTTATTATAATCGCCGCGTAAAAGGTGCAACTCTCTTCGTTGTTTGGCTTCTACGCCGACTGGACAGTTACTGTGTCCGAGCTCTATAAATAGAGACTTCCGGTCATAGGAGAAAGAAGAGAGGTCAGAATCGGTGGAGAAAAAATAGAGAGGAGATTAGAGAGAGGGCACATACAGAGTGTTGGCAACGAGAGTTCAATCCCACCTGCAATCTTTGAAGCTTCTCCTTCTTCTACAGTACTTATTCGTCATCGTGTGGTCCAAGGGAAAAAGTGATCGACCGCAGATCAGACTTCTATAGCAATTTTTCCCCAGAATTATTTTTTGTACTTAACATCCTCGTATAGGATTAATTGTACTTCTTCTTTTTTTGTAAACAAAGAAAGGGTTTCGTATAAACCTAGTTTCAATTTCTTTTGTTTATCATCAAACACAAGATGACGACTCTGCTGGGGATTACTTTCTTATCTGACGAGAAAGCCATTGCACAACACGATATTGTATCCGTCGGATCAACGAAGAAGACTTTGGTCGTCCAATTCGACCAATCGGCTTATGAAGACATGCTTCGCACAGGGGGTAGCTCTCATTCCTTCTCTGTCCAGGACAACAGGAAGCTGCGTAAAGTATGGATGCCCCAGACATCCTCTATCCTTCCTACTGGCTCTTCTTATCACGACCCGCACCGGGTGTAAGGATACTAGTCGGAAACAACCCCAGCCTACGCCACATAATCGGCGGTAGAACGTTGTCTAGATAATCTATCTAACAATATAATGAACCACCAATAATGATAGTATACTCAATCACAGAACTAAGATAGAAATAAGCACGAATCAGATAAAGAATAGAATAGTCACAATACAACTCATGAGTCTAAAATAATACATCAATGAGTCTGAAGAAATACAGAAATAAGCTGGAGACAAATCCAGTACAAAAGAATACTATGAGGCTACAACTCCAGGGTCAACTGTCTCAGTTGGGATAAGTCCCTCTTAAGCCAGGGTCTCAGAATCTAAACCCACAACATCCTGGGGTCCATAATAGGTAGGGTACCACTCCTCAGTGTCATCTGGAAAAATATATCCAATCAGGAAAGGAGCAGAGTACATCTCTAACAACAGTTCTAATTAATAATAAAAACTATATAACAGTAAATAGCTGTGGATAAACAAGATGCACAATAGATATAAGAAATATATGTACAATAAGGAAATACTGGAAATAAATACAATAATGAATAATATGCTAATGAAACAATAATACTAATGACTAAGTGTGTGAGTACTAGCTTAACATGTGATCGGCTTGGGCAAGATGCAATGCGGCCTGGCTAATCATACGTGCGGTGTATGATCAACACTATTCAGTAATCTATATTTTATTCAATAGGGATATTGATCACATATCTATACTAATACTCTCCACCCCCGACTGGTATAATAGATCCAACCACGGTATGCTATGGCACTAGATTCCCCAAGAAGATAACTAGTCTTCCCGAGAATCGGTTTCTGTACAAGATAACCAATGAAACAATACTTGCACCATATACACCATATACCAAGGAATAATATCTCATGACGAGATCCGGATATACCAATCCGTGTAATCATAGTGTCAAGAGAACATGGATATCTACACAAGATACAATGAACATAGAGGATATCATAAATGAGAAACTATCAGAGAATATACTCGCCTAAAGTCCAATGGATAGTCTCACAAATGTCTGACTCGGTGCCTCGAAGACCTAGATATGGAATACAACATCAATACAAGGTCTCGAAAAGAGAATAAGTTTAAACTAGTCAACTTCTAGATCAATAAGTCAATTCTAAGTCAAAAGTCAACTATGGTCAACTCTAAGTCAACTATGGACAACTATGGTCAAACCAAGGTCAACTATCTATTTCTAGGTTGCACAAGTCTAGCACCAAAATCTTGGATCAAAATACTAAAATCTAAGTCATAGGAACCACAACCTAAAATATTAGGATACCGTATCTTCGGATCCGTGAATCCAAGGTAAACCTCACAATACCTATATATCAACAATAAAGTATAATAGTATAGAATATTAATTACAAACAAATAGGAACCATGGTTTTGAACCAACTGGGTATCCACACAAAGTCACAAACTCGATACCCAAACCCCGTATCTTGAGTATCCCACTTACCTTGGTTTCCACAAGGTAATGCTCAAGATACCTAGATATAGTATTTACCCTTATACATAATATAATATATATAAAACTAATATTATACAATTAAGAATATAACAATACTAGTATTATATCTCACAATAAATACATATATATATATATATACATATATATATAAATATAATATATAAAATATAAACTAAAACTGCCTAACTGTCACTGAAAAATAGTAAAAAAATATTGATTTTCAATAAACAGACTTTCAGTGACAGTTCAAACTGTCACTGAAACGCCGTCGCCATTGCTGCTGTGCAAAAGCACTACTTTCACCCTATTGGTGACAGTTCTCAACTGTCACAGTTGACGACTGTCACTGCTGCTGTTTAAAATCCCGACCGCTGCAATTAATGACCGAACTGTCATTAAATGCCCCATTATGTTACAGCGGCTGCTACTGGTATTTAATGACAGAAACTGTCATTAAATGCTGATGTCGCCAAAAGTTAAAATATATAATCTATATATATATATTAATATATAAATATAAATCAATATATATATATATATATATATATATATAAATTAAATAAATATATACATAATCCTACATATATATATAAATAAATACTAATAGCTATAAAACACATCCTATGTACTAATGTACATATTTTAACATGGTTAAATGCACACATAAAAAAATACATTCATTTATATACAATTAATTATATAATAATTATAATTAATATAATTACTCATTTAAACACATAAATATATTTTATAAAATATTTATATATAATTTATACTACTAACATAATTTGTAACATATATAAATGCATGTAAAAGAAAGCTACATATATATTTATACATTATATTAGTATACCTACAATACATAATTCTATGCTACCAAAAATACCATAATAAATACACTAAAATAAATATATAACATCTATATATATTTACTAATTATAATTCAAGAATTAAAGCATAAATAATTAGATCTACACATAAACACACACAAATGGAGAGTATCACACCGTATCCCACTAGATCTAGGATACGCATGCGACACGAGTCCAACACACAACCAATTACACCCCGAAGGACACAAACAAATTACAAATATTATTTATGAACAAATCAAAGTATCAAATGTAGATCTATGTGTCCGTGTCAAAATACGACATGTACAAAGTCCCGTGTCGGAGGAAAACCCCCCAAAATAACACGTATCACCAAATTATTGGGATACGACCTACACGTACCCAATTGTGGACACGACACTATATCCAAACACATAAGCACATGCCCAATTGATCTATAGGATCAATTGACATACACAACAAAATGTTAATTCGAAATTTTCTCAAAATTGATACAAAAAGTACCATAACTTTCTCCACGGGTCTCCTTTGAACACAAAACCAAGTCCTATGGGTAGTACATACATATGGGTTAATTTTACATGATTAAATCTCATATTTAGAAGCTATTTTAAGGGGGGAAACTGAATTATACCTATTGGGAGATGGATTCCCAATGAAACCTCCAATTAAGATGAAATTGCTTCCAAATTGTAGATCCTTGCTCCTCTTTGTAGATCCTTACTTCCTCCTTCTAGATCCTTATTTCTCAATTTTCTAATAGTAAATTAGAAAGGAATTGGAATGAATTTGGTAGGAAAATGGAATGGGAATGAAAGGAATTTGGTAGTAGGAAATTGTAGATCTAGATTTGGAATAAAAATGAGAGGAGAGGGAATCCCCCCCCCTCTTTTAATAGGCCGGCCCCTAACCCTTCCTCAAGCAATTATGAAATGTCCAATATACCCCTTGGGGCCTCTCATGAAGAAATAATTAAGGAAGGAAGCTTCTAGTCTAATAATTTAATTAATTTAATCCATCTCCTTAACAATGGGCTTTCTAAATGGGCCAAGTCTAACTAATTAATTCATGTTGGTCCATGGGTCCAAACTAAACTAGTTAGGTCCACTCATACAAGTTCAAAATAATTAAATAATATCTAATAATAATTAAATAATACAATAAATAATTATTTACCAGCACAATATTTAATTAAATAGGAAATGACTAAAATACCATTTCCTAGAAAATATGGTAGTGACAAGTCTACCCTCCTTAAAATAATTTCGTCCTCGAAATTCAAAAATGATTACTACCCCCAAAAATAACAGAACAGAACTAAAGAATCACAATTAACTATGAAAGAACATAACAATGAACAGAACATAACTAGAAAATAATATACCTCAAGGTACAAACAAATATGGATAACGCTCTCGCATTTTATCCTCTCTCTCCCAGGTAGACTCCCCCGGAGAGTGATACCTCCATGCGACGCACACAAAAGGAATAGTCTGGTTCCTCAGCACCTTCTCTCTCTGATCCAGAATCTCAACTAGCTGCTCTAGATAGCTAAGAGTAGGGCCCACCTCTATCTCCGAGTGATCCAATACATGACTAGGATCTGCCACGTATCATCTCAACTGTGACACATAAAACACATTATGCACTCCCTCCAATGCAGGTGGCAAGTCTAGTCTATAAGCAGCTACACCGACCCTCTCTAGAATATTGAAAGGTCCGATGAATCGCGGACTAAGCTTTCCGCCTCCACCGAAGCAAATCGTGCCTCGTGTCGGAGAAATCCTCAGAAATACCAAACTACCCACCTATAACAAAATACCATCTTAAGAACTTAATCTATAACAAATAAGAACAAGCCCAAATAAAATCTAAACTATACCTCGAACTCCAAAGGTCTCCCGATGGCTATCGGCCCAATGCCGCTGTCTGTCCTACGCTACTCGAAGTCTATCTCTGATCAACTGAACCTTCTCTGCTGCATCCACAACCATCTCCGCCCCAAGCAAAACTCTCTCTCCAACATCGTCCCAAGACAAAGGAGTACGACACCTCCGACCATATAGAGCTTCAAAAGGTGACATCTCTATACTGGCCTGGTAACTGTTGTTGTAAGCAAACTCTACCAAATGAAGATGGTCCTCCCAAGAACCCCCAAAATCTAGTACACAAGTGCGCAATATATCCTCGAGAGTCTGGATAGTCCTCTCTGACTGCCCATCTGTTTGGGGATGATATGTAGTAGTGAACTTGAGCTGAGTGCCCAAACTCTCTTGCAAACTCCTCCAGAAATGAGAAGTAAAATGACTATCTCGATCTGAGACTATGCTGACGGAAACTCCATGTATCCTAACGATCTGCCTCAAATACATCTCTGCCAGCTTCTCCGTAGATAAACCCACCTTAAAAGGCAAAAGGTGGGCCGACTTGGTCAACCTATCAACAATGACCCAAATTGCGTCTTTCTCTCCTGGAGATCGTGGAAGTCCGGACACAAAATCTATAGTAATGTGTTCCCACTTCCACTCTGGAATGGGTAATGGCTGAAGTAAACCTCCTGGCCTCTGCCTCTTGGCTTTCATCTGCTGGCATACTAAGCATCTGGATACAAACTGTGTTATTTCTCTCTTCATACCATACCACAACACACTCTCTCGCATATCCCGATACATCTTGTTAGCACCTGGATACATGGAATACTGAGAGCGATGTACTTCCTGCAATACCTCCTCATGCATCTCTCTACTAGGCACACACAATCTATCTCCATGCCTCAAAGATCCATCCTCTGCAATAGTGAAATTATCCTCCAATCCTGCTCTCACCTGAGCTCTGATACTCCTCAAAGATACATCATCATACTGTGCTGCCTTGATCCTGTCCATCAGACCTGAGTGTATCTGTAGTCCCCATATTTGCATAGCACCACCAGGAACAATTACCTCAATGCCTAAGCTCTCCAAGTCTTCCAACAAATATCTATCCTGCGTCAAGAACATAGCTACCGGATACCTGCTCAAAGCATCAGCAACTACATTGGCTTTTCCAGGATGATATTGCAAAGAGATATCAAAATCCTTCATCAGTTCCAACCATCGATGCTGCCTCACGTTCAACTCCTTCTGCGTGAAAATGTACTTCAAGCTTTTGTGGTCTGTGAAGATCTCACACGCTCTTCGTACAAATAATGTTTCCACAACTTCAGAGCGAATATGACGGCTGCCAATTCTAAATCATGGGTAGGATAGTTCTTTTCATGATGACGCAATTGCCTGGATGCATAGGCAATCACTTTCCCATGCTGCTGAAGAACATAACCCAAACCCTTCCCCGATGCATCACTATAAATAGTGAAACCTCCGAACCCTGATGGCAACGTCAAAATAGGAGCATACGTCAACCTCTTCTTCAACTCCTCAAAAGCAACCTGGCAATCCTCCGTCCAAACAAACTCCACATCCTTCCTTGTGAGTCTGGTCATCGGCTCGGCAATCCTCGAAAAATCTTGCACAAACTTCCTGTAGTAGCCTGCCAATCCCAAGAAACTCCTGATCTCTGCTACCGAACTCAGAGTCTTCCAAGATTCTACTGCTGAAATCTTTTTCGGATCTACTGAAATACCATCACCAGTCACAACATGCCCCAAGAACTCCACCTTGTCCAAGAAAAACTCATACTTGGACAACTTCCCATACAGCTTCTCCTTCCTCAGCACATCCAACACAATCCTCAAATACTCCCCATGCTCCTCCGGTGTCCTCGAGTATATGAGTATGTCGTCGATGAACACCACCACAAACTTGTTAAGGTACTGGTGGAACACCTTGTTCATCAACTTCATAAATATTGCCGGTGCATTAGTCAAACCAAACGACATCACCATAAACTCATACTGACCATACCGAGTTCTAAAAGCAGTCTTCGGTATGTCCTTCGGCTTCACCTTCACCTGATGGTAGTCTGATCTCAAATCTATCTTAGAAAACACCTTCGCACCACTCAACTGATCAAATAAATCATCAATCCGTGGCAAAGGATACTTATTCTTGATAGTGAGATTATTCAAAGCCCTGTAATCAATGCACATGCACACCGATCCATCCTTCTTCAGTACAAACAATACCGGGGCTCCCCATGGTGAAGAACTCAATCTGATAAACCCCTTATCCTGCAATTCGTCCACCTGCTTCTTCAACTCGACCAGCTCGCTGTTGTTTACTCTATAGACATGCTGCAAAATTGGTTTTGTACCTGGCACCAAATCTATAGAAAATTCAACATCTCGATCTGGCGACAATTCTGGTAATTCCTCAGGAAACACATTCAAGAACTCTGCTATCAACGGATGTGGCAACTCCTTGTCTTCCACCCTAGCTCCACAAATAATGCCTTCGCCTTGCTCTGCAGCTCCTCTAGCAAACTCGAACTCTGGCTCTCCTGGCGGACCAAACAAAACTCTACCTCCTCTACAGTCTATGCTAGCACGATGCCTACTCAACCAATCCATCCCGAGTACAATATTGTAGCTCGGAAGTGGCATTACAAGTAGACACGTACTCAACTCCCGGCCTCCCAGAGTAACTCTCCGATCCTTGCTAATATCATTAACCAGGATAATGCCTCCCCCGGTCATGATCTTGCAAGTCCTAAATAAAGACTCAGCTACCAAACCATGCTTTAGAGCAAAAGAAACAGATACAAAACTATGGAAAGCACCACTATCAAACAAAGCTAAAGCTGGAATGGATCAAGAAGAATAGAACCTGCGATGACATCTCCGGTGGGTTCCTCCTCTTCGACGGTCATAGCAAACGCTCGTCCTTGACGAGCACCTCCCTGCTGTTGATGCTGGACAAAATGCTGCTGCCGTGTCGGAAGCGGTCCCCTCGGCTATGCTGCAGGTGGTCTCGTCTGTGCCCTCGGAGCTAGAACTGCTCCCTGAACTGCACGACGAGGACACTCCCTCGATTGATGCCCTTCAGTACCACAATACAAACAAACTCCTAGTCTCCTCCTGCAAACTTCCCAAATGTGACCGGACTTCTTATAGTAGTTGCATGGAGCTTGCTGTAACTGTCTCTGCTGCTGAGGTGCCTAGTGAAAAGGCGCTCTAGCTGGAGTCTGGTTCTATTGTGGCTGCTGAAAAGGTCTGGACTGGAAATGAGAACGTTTGGCAGATACTGTACTGCCGTTGGCCCCCAGAAAAGAATCACAGTCTCTCTTGGTCTTCAAACCCAAATCCCGCTCAACCTTGCGTGCCTCCGCAAGTATCTCCGAGTATGTCTCATTAAAAGACGGAATGAGGATCAATATGGCACATGATGAAAGACATTCAAGGAAAGGACAGATTAAGAGATCAAGTATCAATATCAAAGGAGAATAGTTGAACCAAAAGAATTTTCCTAGATGTGATTGAGTATCTCAGCCTATATCCTATATCTTATCGCAGGCTCGCAGTAGTACAACTAAATTATCGCACTACCACGACATCACATACTTTGTGAAGCTAGACCTGCATGGGCCACCACCAAAAACGTGTCACGACCCGTACCCGGTGTAAGGGTACTAGTCGGAAACAACGCCCAGCCTACGCCGCAGAATCGGCGGTAGAACGCTGTCTAGATAATCTATTTAACAATATAATGAACCACCAATAATGATAGTATACTCAATTACAGAACTAAGATAGAAATGAGCACGAATCAGATAAAGAATAGAATAGTCACAATATAACTCATGAGTCTAAAATAATACATCAATGAGTCTGAAGAAATACAAAAATAAGCTGGAGACAAATCCAGTACAAAATAATAATACGAGGCTACAACTCCAGGGTCAACTGTCTCAGTTGGGATAAGTCCCTCTTGAGCCAGGGTCTCAGAATCTATACCCACAACATCCTGGGGTCCATAATAGGTAGGGTACCACTCCTCAGTGTCATCTGGAAAAATATATCCAGTCAGGAAAGGAGCAGAGTACATCTCTAACAGCAGTTATAATTAATGATAAAAACTATATAACAGTAAATAGCTGTGGATAAACAAGATGCACAATAGATATAAGAGATATATGTACAATAAGGAAATACTGGAAATAAATACAATAATGAACAATATGCTAATGAAACAATAATACTAATGACTAAGTGTCTGAGTACTAGCTTAACATGTGATCGTCTTGGGCAAGATACAATGCGGCCTGGCTAATCATACGTGCGGTGTATGATCAACACTATTCAGTAATCTGTACTTTATTCAATAGGGATATTAATCACATATCTATACTAATACTCCCCACCCCCGACTGGTATAATAGATCCAACCACGGAATGCTATGGTACTAGATTCCCCAAGAAGATAACTAGTCTTCCCGAGAATCGATGTCTGTACATGTACAAGATAACCAATAAAACAATACTTGCACCATATACACCATATACCAAGGAATAACATCTCATGACGAGATCCGGATATACCAATCCGTGTAACCATAGTGTCAAGAGAACATGGATATCTACACTAGATACAATGAACATAGAGGATATCATAAATGAGAAACTATCAGATAATGTACTCGCCTGAAGTCCAATGAATAGTCTCACAGATGTCTGACTCGGTGCCTCGAAGACCTAGATATGGAATACAACATCAATACAAGGTCTCGAAAAGAGAATAAGTTTAAACTAGTCAACTTCTAGATCAATAAGTCAATTCTAAGTCAAAAGTCAACTATGGTCAACTCTAAGTCAACTATGGTCAACTATGGTCAAACCAAGGTCAACTATCTATTTCTAGGTTGCACAAGTCTAGCACCAAAATCTTGGATCAAAATACTAAAATCTAAGTCATAGGAACCACAACCTAAAATATTAGGATACCGTATCTTCGGATACGTGAATCCAAGGTAAACCTCACAATACCTATATATCAACAATAAAGTATAATAGTATAGAATATTAATTACAAACAAATAGGAACCATGGTTTTGAACCAACTGGGTATCCACACAAAGTCACAAACTCGATACCCAAACCCCGTATCATGAGTATCCCACTTACCTTGGTTTCCATAAGGTAATGCTCAAGATACCTAGATATAGTATTTACCCTTATACATAATATAATATATATAAACTAATATTATACAATTAAGAATATAACAATACTAGTATTATATCTCACAATAAATACATATATATATACATATATATATAAAATATAAACTAAAATTGCCTAACTGTCACTGAAAAACAGTGTGGAAAAACATTAATTTTCAATAAACAGACTTTCAGTGACAGTTCAAACTGTCACTGAAACGTCGTCGCCATTGCTGCTGTGCAAAAGCACCACTGTCACCCTATTGGTGACAGTTCTCAACTGTCACAGTTGACGACTGTCACTGCTGCTGTTTAAAATCTCGCCCGCTGCAATTAATGACAGAACTGTCATTAAATGCCCCATTATGCTACAACGGCTGCTGCTGGTATTTAATGACAGAAATTGTCATTAAATGCTGCTGTCGCCAAAAGTTAAAATATATAATATATATATATATTAATATATAAATATAAATCAATATATATATATATATATATATATATATATATATATATATATATATATATATATATATATATATATAGAAAAATCAATTAAATAAATATATACATAATCCAACATATATATAAAAATAAATACTAATAGCTATAAAACACATCCTATGTAGTAATGTACATATTTTAACATGGTTTAATGCACACATAAAAAAAATACAATCATTTATATACAATTAATTATATAATAATTATAATTAATATAATTACTCATTTAAACACATAAATATATTTTATAAAACATTTACATATAATTTATACTACTAACATAATTTGTAACATATATATAAATGCATGTAAAAGAAAGCTACATATATATTTATACATTATATTAGTATACCTACAATACATAATTCTATGCTACTAAAAATACCATAATAAATACACTAAAATAAATATATAACATCTATATATATTTACTAATTATAATTCAAGAATTAAAGCATAAATAATTAGATCTACACATAAACACACACAAATGGAGAGTATCACACCGTATCCCACTAGATCTAGGATACGCATGCGACACGAGTCCAACACACAACCAATTGCACCCCGAAGGACACAAACAAATTACAAATATTATTTATGAACAAATCAAAGTGTCAAATGTAGATCTATGTGTCCGTGTCAAAATACGACATGTACAAAGTTCCGTGTCGGAGGAAAACCCCCCAAAACAATACTTATCACCAAATTATTGGGATACGACCTACACGTACCCAATTGTGGACACGACACTAGCCCCAAACATATAAGCACATGCCCAATTGATCTATAGGATCAATTAACACACACAATAAAATATTAATTCAGAATTTCCCCAAAATTGACACAAAAAGTACCATAACTTTCTCCACGGGTCTCCTATGAACACAAAACCAAGTTCTATGGGTAGTACATACATATGGGTTGATTTTACATGATTAAATCTCATATTTAGAAGCTATTTTAAGGGGGAAAACTGAATTATACCTATTGGGAGATGGATTCCCAATGAAACCTCCAATTGAGATAAAATTGCTTCCAAATTGTAGATCCTTGCTCCTCTTTGTAGATCCTTGCTTCCTCCTTCTAGATCCTTGATTCTCAACTTTCTAATGGTGAATTGGAAGAAATTGGAATAAATTTGGTAGGAAAATGGAATGGAAATGAAAGGAATTTGGTAGTGGGAAATTCTAGATCTAGATTTGGAATAAAAATAAGAGGAGAGAGAATTCCCCCCTCTTTTAATAGGCCGGCCCCTATCCCTTCCTCAAGAAATTATGAAATGTCCAATATACCCCTTGGGGCCTCTCATAAAGAAATAATTAAGGAAGGAAGCTTCTAGTCTAATGATTTAATTAATTTAATCCATCTCCTTAACAATGGGCTTTCTAAATGGGCCAAGTCTAACTAATTAATTCATGTAGGTCCATAGGTCCAAACTAAACTAGTTAGGTCCACTCATACAAGTCCAAAATAATTAAATAATATCTAACAATAATTAAATAATACAACAAATAATTATTTACCAGCACAATATTTAATTAAATAGGAAATGACTAAAATACCCTTTCCTAGAAAATGTGGTAGTGACACTCCTCCTCCGATCAACCAGGTTATGACAACATAGCCTACGCGCTCTGCACGTAAAATCTCGTCTCCCGTCTGTGACATGGCAGATAAAGCTTCTGGCAATGCCTCAGTGCCAATCCAGAAGTCTAGAACAAGCCTTGCGCGTAAAATCTCGTCTCCCTTCTGTGACGTGGCAGACAAACCTTTTGGCAATGCCTCAGTGCCAATCTAGAAGTCTCAAACGCGCCCTGCGCATAAAATCTCGTCTCCCGTCTGTGATGTGGCAGACATAATTTCTGACAATGCCTCAACACCAATTCAAAAATTTTAAACGCACCCTGCACGTAAAAATGCGTCTCCCATATATTAGGAGGCAGATGGACCCTTGGATCGCATCAAGGGAAAAAGAGTGGCGAATCTCCCGATCTCTAGGCTTCTACGCCACCAAGAGAAGAAGTTGCCTGCTCTTCAGATTACGCGTGACGTTGGAGGCCGTTTGAGGACTTTCCTTGTTTTGCGCGAACCTGTGCAAGGCTCCAGATTACGCTAGGATAAGCCCGTCCACGTAAACAAGAATCGGTTCACGGGAACATACGCTCCTCAGACGGATCATGGATCATATGTTACTCATATGGCTGAACTGCTGTATTCTTATGGCAGGGAGAGAGTTATGGTTCCCAATCTCCATACCCCAACTGATGCAAAAAGGCAGAATAAGCTTTTTTTTTCTTCTTCTGTCAATCCCCCTGATTTGCAAATTCTTGATCCAGAAGCGCAAAGACAGGAGATCTTCTAATATGTCTATTATACCCCCTAGGGAGCATTGTTGTAATAGTCATAAAGTTGTAGTTAACTACTGCTGTTCTAAGACAAAACGGTCAGTTTTTGACCGGTTGAACTACTCTTTGTCTTTACAGGAAGAAGAGCCGACATTCGCATCAGTAAACATGGCTTCATACATTCCTAGAGGAAGGTCAAGTTCAAGATGTCATCCCTCTAGAACTCCAAGCCAAAGGAGATTTGACAGACTCCTTGAGGATATTGAAGCAGGTGTCTTTTGAACCACTCGCTCGAGGTCACGACAATCGGCTTCATATTCTTCCGATTCCGACACTGGGGGTCACCAGTTTCTTGAATGTGATACTGACAGTATAGACTCAATCTCTACAGAGATCTATACGAATCCCTCAGTGGCATCCCGAGAAGTGGGAGTGTATGCCATTGGAGATGAACATGAAGAAGCTTTCCCGTCAGGAAGTACGAAACAGCGCATCACTGTATTGGAAGCATCACTCAAAGAGATGCAGACCATGATGGAGAGTATGCACCAAATGTTGGTGACTCAACAGACAGCTGCACCTGCTCCTCCGACTCAACTACGGGTGGGGGTAGATATACCATCAAGTCAGGAGCCTGTTCAAAATCAAGAATCAGCTGCTCCTCAACCTCCCAACCCGGAGAATGTATTACCTCCTGTTGGAGTCACAATACAATCGATCTCTCACCTCTCTGCGGTCCCCCTCCCAACTGAAGCTCCTATACAAGCAGTTCGGGAATTAAAAGCCCAATTTGATGCCTTAAAGCATAAGGATCAGCTCAAGAAGTTGGGGATCAATTAGCCATACCCAGCTATCTGGGACGAGATCCCTTTCCCACCAAAATACAAACCACAGGCTATGGTTTTGTTTGAGGGAAAGAAGTCACCAAGCTAGTATATGAACTACTTCAGCATGATGACAGTATTGTTGCAAGGGAATGACGCCCTTCTCACCCGAGTGTTTAAGGGCTGTCTGTCTGGCGTAGCCTATCAATGGTACCGTAGTCTTGCGGACAACTGCATTACTTCTTTTGAAGATTTCAAGACTCTGTTCTTCGCTCGATTCTACGAGGGAGGAATGGACATGTCTATGTCATCTTTCATCGAAGTGAAATAGAAAGAAAAAGAAAACGTTCGTACGTTTATTGAACGTTTTCGTCAGGCTACTTTACAGATGCCTCCCAGAGTTCCAGATTCTGCCTTGGTGGACATATGCAGGAAGAACCTTCTCCCATTGATCATAGTGTTTACGGGACCATATCAGTTCCATGATTGGCCCTCGTTTATCATCTCAGCAGTAGCCTCTAAAGATAACAGTCGGAAGGCGCGTGACAACAGAATCATGATCTCTACATCTGATAGAGGAAAGCGGTCATCCTCCAATAGCGACCATACTCGTGGTTCCAAAGGAAAGGAAGCTCTGGCGATCAATACGTCAAGGCAAAATACTCTGGCAACTACGCAGACGAAACCTGGGACTTCCAGGCCCATTGAAGAATATTCTTTTGACGATGATGACATTCCGAGCATATTCGATTATCTAGTCAAAAGTGGCAAGCTTACTCTCCCTGAAGTAAAGCGGCCTAATGAAGTCGGCAGTACCAATAACCCTAAGTACTGTATTTTCCACAGATACGTACATCATCCCACAAAGGCGTGTTATATACTAAAAAGGAAAATCCAAGAGTTGATTGACGCCAAGGCCATCACTCTGCGTAATAACGAGAAGACGGTCACTGCCAACATAATCTCTCTCCAATTTGGCAATCTGCCCCCTCAGGAAGTCCCGGATGATGTAGTACCTATTCCACGGGCGATGATGAACATTGTTAATCTCCCTCTGACCAGGGGTCAAAATCATGACCTGGTACCCCTAACTACCAAGCGTGGGAAGATCATGTGGGTTTATCCTGATCTGGTGTCAGAGATTGAGGAAGAGACTCAAGCTGCTAAAGCTAAGTCTAAAAAGAACTCAAGATGTAAACCATGCCATATGGTTGCAATATCCTCGATATCAGAAGAAGAGGCTTTGGCTATCGGAACCCGGTCAGGGAAAGCCTACCTCAAGGACTATGGAGAAAATCAGGAAGAAGCAACGACAGATACTTCGGCTGCCAAACTTCCAGAGCCTGAACCTGTTATACTAGAGGCAGGTCCTTCTAGACCAACTTCGGCGGACAAAGTCAAGCAAAAAGAAGTTTGTTTCGATAAACCTTTGAAGAATATCCAAAATAAATGTTTAGAGAAACCTTATAACTTTGAAATCTTGGCTCAGTTGGCTAATACCCCCCCAGATTTTCCATTTTCGAGCTACTTAGGCTATCCAAAGACACTCGTCAAGCCTTGAATGAAGCTTTAATGTAGGCGGATGTATGCTTGACTCAGCTCAAATCCCCGGATAAAGAGCATGTGGCATGTCCTCAATGCCATAGTGTGATGGAAGTGGTCCCTAACATCACTTTCACTCAGCAGGACATGTTGTTGAAACATAATAATCATGACTTGCCTCTCTATTACACCGGATACATCTGCTCCATAGAGGTAGACCAGATCCACATAGATCCGGGATCGTCGATCAGCATTATCCCTCATAGTCTGCTATGACCGTTGAGAATTCCTACAAGCGAACTGGCTTACACCACCACTACAAACGTGGGCTTCAATGCCAGGAAAAGCAAGCCGTTGGGGAAGATTCGTTTGAGGATCCAGATTGGTGACCTTAGATCAGTGGCTATATGCTACATCATTGATTCAGAGGTATCTTACAACATTCTGTTGGGCAGACCATGGATCCACGATCACAATATTGTTCCTTCCACTCTACATCAATGCTTCAAATATGTAGATGCCCAAGGGACAGTGAAGACGGAGTTTGCTGATCTCAATCCTTTCAAGGGAGTTGAGTTATATTATTCTGATGCCATGTTGTACACCTAAGACTACATGAAAGAGGTGTCAGGCAAGACGGAGGAGGAATCCCACCGGGAGCCAAGAGAACCATCTGTTGAGCAACCTCTGTCAATCCAGGTGAAGGGACAGACTACCCGTCCGAAAGTCATATAAACCATGACTATCCACTTGGACAAAACCAAATCAGGAGGAGGAAGTGATCCCCTAGGGATCACTCTGAACCAGAAGCCTCCACCTTTGGTCATCAACCTTAGGCGCAACAAGCAGCCGACTGATATAAATACAACCGGGAACGTAGTTTCTGACGATAATAAAGATTCCCTTTTCCAGTATACTGATGCTCAATTTTCAAATCAGGAATCCTCCCCTCATAACGATATAGAGCCTATAGCACAAAAATTCTTGGAAGCTATAGACTCCTATCATCCGTATGTGTGGAAAGCAGCGTCAACATCTAATGTCATCACGATATATGGGCCACATAAAGATTCTATCTTTATTATCCCGACTACTCGCAACAATCAGCATCTGATAGTCTTCGGTCGTATGCGGAATAAACCGATTGTACAAGAAGATCCTCATGAGTCCGAGGCTGGGAAGATGCAGGTTCATAGATATAGCCCACAGGCTTTGAAGATTATACAAAGCATGGATTATGACTTAAAGTCTGAGCCAGGCCTCAACTATGGAAAAGGCAGACGAATGCCGTTGCTTGGTGATTCCTACTGCCAACAAACTCATTTCGGGTTAGGGTATACCACATCTCTTGCCACTTCGAACAACTCTGAGTCAAGTGGGGAGACCATTTCCTCTTCTTAGGATGGTTTATCGTTCTCCGATTCAGATAATGAACTCCAACGGGTATTGTCAGTAAATACGGTATTGACAGATTCTCTCGAAGCAGAGGAACGAGAATCTGAACCGTTTGAAAATAAATCTTGGACACAACAAATGGATACACAATGGGAACTTTGGTTCGAACAAAAAGAATCGCCCACTGAAGATAAAGTTATCCAAGTCGATGTTAGGGAAGAATTTTTGCCAAAGCCAATATTTATCAGTGACAATCTTTCCGAAGAAGAAAGGGAAGAAATGATCCTGCTGATAAAAGAATATATCGATGTCTTTGCGTGGAATTATAAGGATATGCCAGGTCTTGATCCAAAAGTGGCTACCCATAAACTCAACATACTGCCCAATTCAAAGCCTGTAAAGCAACACCAACGCTGGTTCCGCCTGGATATGATGGATGCCATTGAAGCTGAAATCAAGAAATTTGTAGCCTGCGGGTTCATCCGGGAAGAATAATATCCTGACTGGGTTGCCAATGTTGTCCCGGTCATGAAGAAAAGCGGAAAAGTTTACATTTGTATCGACTTTCGAGATCTAAATGCGGCTTACCCCAAGGATGAGTTCCCTCTTTCTATCACAGACGTCATAATCGATAATACGTGCGGTTTCGAGCGCATGTCTTTCATGGATGAATTTTCAGGATACAATCAGATTAAGATGAATCCTGAAGATGAGAAGCATACTGCCTTCCGTACACCACTGGGGGTATATTACTATACAGTCATGTCTTTTGGATTGAATAATATCGGGGCTACATATTAGCGAGCTATGAGTAACATATTCCATGAGCATCTACGCAAAAAGGTAGAATGTTACGTAGACGATATCGCCGTCAAAAGCCACCTTAAGGATAATCACATCCAAGACTTGAAGACAGTATTCTACTTGATGTGCCAATATTAACTCAAAATAAACCCTACAAAGTCCTTTCTCGGTGTATCCAGTGGCAAATTCCTGGGATTTGTCATTACCGCCAAAGGCATTCAAGTTGACCCTGATAAAGTAAAGGCTATCTTGGAAATGCGACCGCCCCATAATCTGAGAGAACTCAGGGGATTTCAAGGTCGTCTAGCTTATATCAGGAGATTCATATCCAACCTCTCAGGAAGATGTCAACCTTTTTCTCGCCTGATAAAGAAAGGTGTGTCATTCGTATGGGACAAAGCCTGTCAGCAAGCGTTTAAAGATATCAAATGCTATCTCACTAATCCTCCAGTTCTGGTGCCTCCCGTCATAGGAAGATTATTTTTGCTGTATGTTCGAGCAATGGATCATTCTTTAGGGGCTCTCCTCGCACAGAAGAATAATGAGGGTCATGAACAGGCTATCTACTATTTATGCAGGATGATGGTCAGAGCTGAACACCGATACAACCCAGTGGAAAAAGAATGCTTGGCCCTAATGTTTGCTATTCAGAAGATGTGATATTACGTGACGGGCCAAACTATTCATATCATCTCCAGAATCAATCCTCTTCGGGTATTGATGAACAAGCCGAGCGCTCTTAATTCCTGACTCGCGACTTGGGCAATGTTATTAACACCATATGATATGGTGTATGTCCCTCAGAAGTCCATAAAAGGTCAAGCCTTGGCTGACTTCTTAGCCGCTTATCCAATTTCGGAAACCACCAAACTATACGAGGACATTCCCGACGAAGTTGCAGAATATAATTCTGCAATGGAAGGTGATACATGGCAACTATTCTTCGATGGTGCCTCTTAGACTGGTCCCAAAGGAAATGTGGTTTCAAGAGTAGGAATTGTTCTGGTGACTCCTGATAAACTCATCATCTATCGAGCATATTCTCTTAGCGAACCCTGCTCTAATAATATGGCAGAGTATAATGCCCTGCTAATCGGGCTTCAAGTCGCTAAAGAATTGGATGTGGAATACCTGGAAGCTTTTGGTGATTCAGCTGATCGTCAATCAGGTCAGAGGAATATATGAAGTCCGCAATCCAGACCTTATTCCTTATCACCAAGCAACGATCAAGATAGCCATGTCTTTTAAAGGACTCTTCCTAGATCACGTGCCCCGATCTCAAAATTTGGAAGCTGATGCTCTGGCCAGTCTAGCTGCAGATCTGGCTATTCCTATAAGAAGGCATAATTCGGTGATCCTTCTCAACAGAGATCTATTCTGTGTGAAAAATAATTTTTACATAGAACGCAGCTACGCTGTAAACACGGTTCCTCCTAAGAGAGATTGGAGAAGTCCCTTTATAGACTTCGTATCATACGAAATCTTACCAGAGGATCCTAAAGAAGCAGTATCTATCAAAAGACGATCACTACGCTTCTATTTTGATGCTTCTTCACAAAGTCTATATCACCGAACTTACGATGGACTACTGTTACGGTGTCTCTCTAATGATGAGGCAAAGCGGGTTATCCGAGAAGCTCATGACGGTGTATGTGGAGAACATTAACCCGGTCCTAAGTTACAAGATCATATCAGAAGGATGGGCTACTACTGGCCTACCATGATCGTAGATGCCGTGAAATATGCAAGACAATACAAAGCTTGTCAGGTTCATGCGGATTTCATATATCAGCCTTCTGAGTATTTACATCCTACCGCTGCATCATGGCCCTTTGAAGCATGGGGTATGGATATCATTGGTCCTATTCACCCGTCGTCTTCTAGAGAACATCGGTTCATATTGGCTATCACCGATTATTTCTCTAAATGGGCGGAGGCGATCCCTCTTGCTGAGGTAAAGACATCCAACGTGATCAGCTTTATCAAGCACCATGTAATTTATTGCTTTGGGATACCCCGAAGGATAATTCATGACAATGGGCCCAAATTCTCAGTCAAGCGTTTCACCGATTTTGCGATAAGAATCGGATACAAAATATGGCCTCAACAGCATATAATCCTGCTGTTAATGGTTTGGCGGAAGCCTTCAATAAAACCATCATCAAACTCTTGAAGAAGTTCGTCTCTTCGAACAAAAAAGATTGGAATGAGAAGCTGGGAGAATGCCTCTGGGCATACCGCACAACGGTACGAACACCAACAGGTTGTACCCTATTTTTATTAGTTTACAGGTATGAAGCAGTTCTCCCCATGGAAGTCCAAATTCTATCACTCAGAATAACAGTGGCTAATGAGTTGACTCAGGAAAAGAATGATCAATTAAGGCTTCAAGAGCTAGAAGGATTAGACGTGAAACACCTTCAAGCTTAACAGCGCATTACGTTCTACCAGGCACGCATTTCAAGGGCTTTTAATCAGAAAGTGAAGGAAAGAGTGTTCAAAGTTGGTGAGCTAGTTTTAGCTGTGAAGAGGCTAATGATCATTACGCACAAAAGTAAGGGCAAATTCCAGCCTAAATGGGAGGGCCCTTATGTGATTGAAACAACATTTTCAAATGGCGCTTACAGATTAGCCAAGCTTAATAGAGATCTGATAATGGCTCCTGTCAACGGCAAATTCCTGAAGAAGTACTATGCTTAATCTTCCTTGCTTAAACAGAGTATGATAAAGATATCATTCTGACGATACTACGTACAAAGACTGGTTGGATCATATTCTATCATGTTCTTATGACCTCTGAATAGATATGTTTAACTAATTTGGAACTTCAAAACGTATCACGTCCATATTACCTCTGATAGTGTTTTGTATACAAATTTAGTTGGATCATATTCTATCATATGCATATAACCTTTGAATAGATATATCCAGCTGAAACTTACCGAAAGTATATCACGTCCATATTACCTCTGATATCTCTTTCATCCTAGTCTATCATTTATATTCTAAAAATGATGGGTCCACAAAATCAGAAGAAATATCTTTATTCTCCCCGGGAATAGCAGATTACAAAAGAAGCAAAAAGTACTTCATTGGGAAGGAGCAGTTAAATCGCGAATCTGTTGTGTCAAAGTAGCCATCCTCTCATTCCTGGAGTTCAAGATGTTAGCGCGAGCCCGTTTCAGCCGTGCCTCATCATCGCTCAAGCGAGATAATTCAGACCGAGCATCAACAAAACTGACGCGGATGACACCCGCATGTGCCAAGTTCTGCTGAGCTGTAGCCACTTGGCCCTTCAGCACATCTCGAACTGCCGACGTCTTGAAAAGCCTCTCCCTTGCCTGAGAGAGTTCAGCTTCCAATTTTTGAACCCTCGCTTCATTTCCCTCACATTCGGTCTGGCACTTAGCTAGCTGAGGAATGACCTCCACCAAGATAGCTTGCTCATTATCCATCTCTTGCTGCTGTCCCTGGATGGATTTGTTTAGCGACTCTATCTGCTGAGCAAGTTCCGTAGTTAAGGAGTCATATTCAGCCTGAACCAGATCGTCGATGCTACCTCGGGATAGTTGTAAATATTTGTTAATGGGTTGTTCTAAACCATTAACTATTTGCTCTAACGCATCAGCTCTTTCAGCGTCATTGAAATTTCTAATCGGCGCTATCGTAAGCTGAGAGGACGTTCGCAGAGCGTCAAAACCTAGGTTCTTCTCCAGCACCATGGATATCAACTCCTTCAAAGTGTGGTATAATATGCTAGTGTATTGTTCAACTAGCATAGCAAAGATCGGATGTACGCTGGGAGTGGCTGCAATACCGGTAAATCTCTCTTCAGAAATGACTACAGAGGATGTTGCCATAGTCGTTGCTTCAATAGAGGGCATGACAAAAGAAGGGATACCAGCAACGGTTGAAGTTGGTGGCATACTCAACGAAGGAGGCATAATCGAGATAATGGGCTCATCCTCCTCTGATGTTATATGGACTGTTACTGACGGGATGACATCTAAGAATATTGCGGATGAAAGATCGACAGCTTCAAAGCATGCTTCTTCGACGTCGAATACCGCCGTTTCATTAGCCGGATCCGCAACAAAGTGAGAAGTTGTGTCAACTCCGCCCTCCCCAGAGATGCCCTCGCCTGAAAAGAAGGCAGGAGAAAGTTAATATCAATTGGATGTTAATTTTCCTGAAAAAAGCGTAAAGACAATATTTATCCATGGCCGATGGTATGTATATTGTGCCTGCAGCCTGTACAGCTAAATCATTTCTTAATGATGCTAAACAAGCTGTCATACCTGGAGAAGAGGGTACACCAACTGACGTTTGAGGGTAGTCATCCCAGCCGTCACCCAGATCTATTCGAGGTTCATCGGGTGGAATCTCGCTAGAAATACTTACAAACGAATGAGGGGTTACTCCCATTATTTGTCTGGATAAAGGTATATTGATTCTTAATATGCTCGGTCTCGAAGGTGACCTCGAAGCACTATCAGTAGCGGTCGTAGCGGCAGCAACCGCGAGCAAAGAATCTCCAGCGCTGTCAGCTGGAACTGTGGAGGTTCCCTTTCTAAAAGGCGAAGGACCTCTGATCAAAGAATCATCCCCAACAGGGGAAGCAACAGGCTCACTCCTAGAGGCCCCCTTGGTAGAAACCCTCTTCGGACCTCTGACAGTCTTCTTCTTGCGGGGGGAAGGCTCTTTCAGTGTGGAAGCCTTTCGCTTATTTGAGATGACGAGAGCCTCTGCGGGCGGAGCTATTACGCCTCTCGGTATTATCAACAAGAAATCGTCTGCACCGGTAGTGTCTTCACCTTCATCAGAGAAGACGGATGGGATCTCTTCTCTTCCAGCGGACTTACGGGAGGGCATCCTGAAACTTCCATACACATCAAAATCACGATGGAAGGTATTGATGGACACATAAAATTGCGTATACGAGTAAAAAATGCACAACTCCATGGAGAAAGAAGTCGCGGGTGTAGAAGCATAAAAAATACGCTGGGAAGCTCTACGCAGCATATTGATGCAGAGCAGTGTAAACAGAGGCCTTCAGAGCCATCAAGCGTACAACAGAGTTTTTTCCGCTAAACCCAGCATGAAATATAAGCTCAAAGGACCATCCGCGTAAGGCAGTACGTCTAAGCCACTTCAGCGTAAACGGGGTGCTTCATCGCCTCCAGGGCGTAAAACTCATCCTCTTTCAGACGCAGCATTGAGGTGTACAAGAGATGCTTCGTATTCTCCGAAGTGAACCTGTCAGACCCTGCGATGAAGATCCTGCAATGAACCTGACGTCTGGACTTCTGACAAAGGGATACGGCTCGACTACCCAGACGACGGCTATAATGATGGCACAGCACTGCGACTCAGGCTGTCATTTACCGCCATCCCCTTTGCGTAAACTGCTTTTACAAAGCACGAAGGGATACGCTGCCCTATTTTACACAGGCAGACATGAGTTGTTTACGTTCTGCAGTAGACAAACCGCCTGCCACATCAAAAGCTGCACTCCGTACGGGGTTCGAGGCATGTCTCTGCGTCCAATGCACAGAGCGATGACAGTTGCTCGAGGTACGTCTCTACGCCTAATGCACAGAGCGGTGACGGTTTCTCAAGGTACGTCTCTGTGACTGACGTGCAGAAGGGGTTGCAGACCTTTAAAAACATGCCTCCACATTTAATGCGCAGGATGGTGGCAAAAATCAGCATTTAATACAAGAGATTTGATTATATCTTCAAAAGCCGTATTTTCGGCTAAAATGTCCACATCAGCACTCTGGCATGGTACGCAGCGGCTTCTACGCCCATCCAGCTCCTGTGCTTACTCGGCCTTTATGACCGCTCGGCTTCAACGCCTATTCGGATTCTACGCCTGCTCGGCCTCTATGACCGCTCGGCTTCAACGCCTATTCGGCTTCTACGCCTGCTCGGCCTCTATGACCACTCGGCTTCTACGCCTATTCGGCTTCTACGCTGATTCGGCTTCTATGCCAGTTTGATAACTATTTGGCTTCTATGCCATGGTGACAAACATTTGGCTTCTATGCCAACCTCTTCTACACAATGGATACCTACCTACGTGGCTTCTACGCCGTGATCTTCGTAGCGATTATACGCATTTTGTCCCTTAGTTGGACCCGTATCACACGCTCATTCAAAGGATCATCTATACGCAGGCATTGGTTATTTTAACCGTTGTGTAAAAGGGTGTTGTACTTTCCATTCCTCGGTTTCTATACCGACGAAGTGGTCACTGTCACTAAAACTCTATAAATAGAGACCTCTATCAATGAGGAACAAGGTCGACAAATTGGAAGGTCGGAAAATTGGTCAAGAAACCAATACCGGATCCAAGGTCAAGAGAGAGAGAGAGAGAAGAACCCGGAGCTCAGGCAAAGAGTAGGGATCGACGACTTTGGCATCGTGCATCCACCCTCTTCTGCAACCTTCGGAGCTGCTTCCTGTCTTCTATGGCACTTCTTCAACATCGTGTAGTCCAAGGGCTAAAGTGATCGACTGCAGATCAGACACCTATAGCAATCATCTACCCAGATTAAATAAATTATACTCCCATATCCTCGTATAGGATCAAATTATACAAGTTTGTTTGTAAACCAAAGAAGACGGGTCTCGTATAGACCCTATCCTGAATACATTTTCATTCTTTCGTTTAATACCACAAACACGATGGCGACTCTGCTGGGGACATCTTTCTCTTCTGACGAGGAAGCGATTGCTCAACACGATACGGTATCTATAGGAACCGTAAAGAAGACACTGGTCGTCCAATTCGACCAGTCTGCCTACGAAGACATGCTTCGAACCGGGGGTAGCTCTCACCCTCTCTTCGTCCAAAACAACAGGAAGCTGCGCAAGGTCTGGATGCCCAAGACATCCTATACCATTCCTGTGGACTCTCTGATCTCTTCGATCTCTCCGACCAATGAGGTTGTAGCCTTGCTCCCTCTGTACCCTGCACGTAAAATTTAGTTTCCCGCTACGCGCGGTACAGACGAAACTTCGGGCAAAGCCTCAGCTCTAACCCAGAAGTATCCACTACGCTCTACGCGTAGAAACCAGTCTCCCGCTACGCGCGGTACAGACAAAACTTTGGACAAAGCCTCAGCGCTAACCCAGAAGTATCCACTGCGCTCTACGCGCAGAAACCAGTCTCCTGCTACGCGAGGTACAGACCAAACTTCTGATAATGCCTCAGCGCCAAATCGGAAGTACAAATCACGCTCCGTGCGCAAGACAACATCTGACCTCTACGGGGAACCAGATGAGCACTGTGATTTCCACAAGGGAAAGCAAGCGGCAGAGTACTCAACTTCTCGGTCTTTACGCCAGCAAGGGAGCAATCTGCTTACCCTCCGGATTACGCGGGAAGCCGACGGCCGACTGAGGACCTCTTCAGCTTTATGTCAGTCTGAGCAAATCTCCAAATTACGACAGGCGAAGTCCCACGGCGCAAAGCAAGCTCAGGTTGCGGAAAGACACCCTCCCCGGGGATTATCCGCCACCCAGATGGCCAATCTGTTTTACACAGGTGGAACAGGGAAAACCATGGTGCCCAATCTCCGCGTGCCCACTGATGGAAACAGAAGGAACAAGCCGTCGTCTTCTTCCTCTACTCCTCCTGACCTGCGGGATTATCTAATCCAGAAACGCAAAAACAAGAGTCATAAACGGACTTCAGTTCCCCTAACAGTCAAACGCGGGGAGATTATATGGGAAGATACGTCAACGTCTAATATCGTCATAACAGGTGGACCACAGGAAGACTCCATCTTTATTATTCTACTAAACCATGACGATCAGCGTCCGATAATCTTCGGTAGCGGGCGGAACACCCCAATCGTATAGGAGGAATCACGCGAATCTGAAACTGGCAGGATACAAACCCACAGATATAGCCCAAAAGCATTAAATATTATGCAAAATATGGGTTACGACTTGAAACTGAAACAAGGTCTCAACTATGGGAAAGGTAGACGAACGCCGGTGCGTAGTAATCCTCACCATCAAAAAGCTCGTTTCGGGTTGGGATATATTGCGTCTCTCACGAGACCCAAAATTCCGAAATACAATCCTGTACAACCAGAGGCAGTTCCTGATAAATCAATTTCTGTGGCCAGAGGCCACGGCATGTCTAGGAGTAACTTACCCCGACGGAACAAAGTGACGTCCAGGGCCGGGGGTAGAATCCCCTCAAGATCCGAAGATGATGCAACAATAACGATCTCCCCGCAAGACCGTAAAATTCAGGCATCAAGAGCCCGAAGACCAAAAGGGACTTTCTCCTTCAACGAAGACGACATCATTGAAATCTTTGATATATTAATGAAAGAGCGCAAGCTTCAGCTACCCAACATCAGACATCCTGAGAGGGCTGGCAACGTGGATAACCCAGATTATTGTCTCTTCCACCGATACACTCATCACCCCACAAAGGCATGCTATGTGCTAAAAAGGAAAATTCAGGAGATGATCGAGGCCAGGGTCATCACTTTGAATCTGTAAACAAAGGAACGGCCCTTACCAATTGGATTTCCATTCTTTTCTTACATAACAATTTGCTCTTTTCAAAAAAAAAATATGTGTACTCGAGGAAGAGTCCCTAAAAAGTCTCTCTAGACAAAGACTGCCATGTCCATATTACCTCTGAGCAAATATGCACTTCCATCCCCGATAGAATTGCATCCCAGAAGTTTGTCATATTCATATTACCTCTGAACAAACCTTCTTGGTTTTGGCTATCGATTATCACATCGGTTGTCATTTCATTTTAGCGCCCGTACTTAACTCTAAGTACGCCAGTGGTGTTAGGTCTACAAAGACTGCCATGTCCATATTACCTCTGAGCAGATATGCACTTCCATCCCCGATAGAATTGCATCCCAGAAGTTTGTCATGTTCATATTACCTCTGAACAGACCTTCTTGGTTTTGGCTATTGATTATCACATCGGTTGTTGTCTCAAACTCGTCGCCCTCCGACTCACCTAAGCTCTCGAGCAAGCATTATCAGCAAATATGGTAGTGGCAGATCCCTTTGGAGCGGACGAACATGGTTCTGAGCCGTTTGAGAATGACTCTTGGGCTCAACAAATGGATACACAGTAGGAATTCTACTTCGAGCAGAAGGAACCTCCCACCAAAGACGAAGTTATCCAGGTTGATGTTGGGGGTAAACTTTCGCCAAAGCCGATATTCATCAGTAATAATCTTTCCCCAGCCGAAAGGGAAGAAGTTATCCAGCTGATAAAAGAATATATCGATGTCTTTGCGTAGAATTATGAGGACATGCCGGGCCTTGACCCGAAGGTGGCTACTCACAAACTCAACATATTGACCGACTCAAAGCCTGTGAAGCAGCACCAACGCCGGTTCCGCTCGGATATGATGGACGCCATCGAAGCTGAAGTCAAGAAGTTGATAGCCTGCGGTTTCATCCAGGAAGAACAATATCCCGACTGGGTTGCCAACGTTGTCCCAGTCATGAAGAAAAATAGGAAAATACGTATCTGCATCGACTACCGAGATCTGAATGTAGCCTGCCCCAAGGATGAGTTCCCTCTTCTCATCACGGATATCATGATCGACAACACCTGCGGTTTTGAATGCATGTCTTTCATGGACGGATTCTCAGGATACAATCAGATCAAGATGCATCCTGAAGACAAGAAGCACACTGCCTTTCGGACCCCGTTGGGAGTATATTGCTATACGGTCATGCCCTTCGGATTGAAGAACGCCGGGGCTACATACCAACGGGCTATGAGTAACATATTCCATGAGCATTTACGCAAAATAGTAGAATGTTACGTGGACGATATAGCCGTCAAAAGCCGCCTCAAAGATGATCACATTCAAGACTTGAGGACGGTATTCGGGTTAATGCGCCAACATCAACTCAAGATGAACCCTATGAAGTTCTTTCCGGGTGTATCTAGTGGCAAATTCCTGGGATTTGTCATCACCGCCAAAAGCATCCAAGTGGACCCCGACAAAGTCTAGGCCATCGTAGAAATGCGACCGCCCCGTAATCTGAGGGAACTTCGAGGATTTCAAGGCCGTCTGGCTTATATCCGGAGGTTCATATCCAACCTCTCGGGAAGATGTCAGCCCTTTTCGCATCTCATGAAGAAAGGTGTATCCTTCGTATGGGACGAAACCTATCAACAAGCGTTCGGAGATATCAAGCGCTATCTCACCAGTCCGCCAGTTCTGCTGCCTCCCTTCATGGGAAGACCATTCTTGCTGTACGTTCGAGCAATGGATCATTCGGTAGGAGCTCTTCTTGCACAGAAGAACGATATGGGTCATGAACAGGCTATCTACTACCTCAGTAGGATGATGATCGGAGCCGAACACCGGTACAACCCAGTGGAGAAAGAATGCTTGGCTTTGATGTTCGTTATCCAGAAGACGCGGCACTATGTCACCGGCCAGACTATCCATATCATCTCCAGGATCAACCCTCTTCGAGTACTGATGAGCAAGCCCAGTGCTCTTAATTCCTGACTCATGACTTGGGCGATGCTGTTAACACCATATGACATGGTATACGTCCCGTAGAAGTCCATCAAAGGCCAAGCGCTGGCTGACTTCCTAGCTGCTCATCCGATCCCGGAGGCCTCCAAATTATACGAGGATATTCCCGACGAAGTTGCAGAATATAATTCCGCAATGGAAAGTGACGCATGGCAACTGTTCTTCGACGGCGCCTCCAGGACTGGTCCCAAAGGAAACGTGGTTTCAGGGGTAGGAATCGTCCTGGTCACTCCTGATAAACTCGTCATCTACCGAGAATATTCTCTTAGCGAGCCATGCTCCAACAATGTGGTAGAGTACAACGCTCTGCTAATCGGGCTCCAAGTCGCCAAAGAGCTGGGGGTCGACTCCCTGAAAGCTTTCGGTGATTCTCTGCTTATCGTCAATCAAGTCAGAGGAATATATGAAGTCCGAAATCCAGACCTCATCCCCTATCACCAAGCAACGGTCGAGATAGCCATGACATTCAAAGGGTTCTTCCTAGAGCATGTACCTCAATCTCAGAATCTGGAAGCTGATGCCCTAGCCAGTCTAGCTGCGGATTTAGCCACTCCTATAAGAAGGCAGGATTCGGTAATCCTTCTTAACAGAGATTTATTCTGTGTGAAGAATAAATTTTACATAGAACGCAGCTACGCTGTGAACACAGATCCCCCTAGAAGAGACTGGAGAAGTCCCTTCATAGATTTTGTCGCATACAGAATCTTGCCGGAGGACCCCAAAGAAGCAGTATCCGTCAAAAGACGATCATTACGCTTCTACTTCGATGCATCTTCACAATGCCTATATCGCCGGACCTACGACGGACTACTATTGAGATATCTCTCTAACGATGAAGCACGGCAGATTATCCGGGAGGCTTACGACGGCGTATGCGGAGCGCACCAGCCCGGTCCTAAGATACAGGATCGTATCAGGAGAATGGGCTATTACTGGCCCACTATGATTACGGACGCGATCAACTATGCAAGACAATGCAGAGCCTGTCAGGTTCATGCAGACTTCATATACCAACCGTCTGAATATTTACATCCTACGGTTGCGTCCTGGCTTTTCGAAGCATGGGGTATGGATATCATTGGTCCTATTCACCCGTCTTCTTCCAGAGGTCACCGGTTTATACTGGCCATCACGGATTACTTTTCCAAATGGGTAGAGGCGATCACTCTTGCTGAGGTAAAGGCATATAATGTAATCAGCTTCGTCAAGCATCACGTTATTTATCGCTTTGGGATTCCCCGAAGGATAATCCATGATAATGGACCTCAGTTCATCAGCCAAGCGTTTCATCGATTTTGCGATAAAAATCGGATACATAATATTGCCTCTACGGCATATTATTCAGCTGCTAATGGTTTGGCGGAAGCTTTCAACAAAACCATTATCAAACTCTTGAAGAAGTTCATCTCTTCAAACAAAAAAGATTGGGATAAGAAGCTGGGCGAATATCTCTGGACGTACCGCACAACGGTACGAACACCAACAGGTTGTACCCCATTTTCACTGGTCTACGGGAGCGAAGCAGTTCTCCCCATTGAAATCCAGATCCCGTCACTCAGGATAGCCGTGACTAATGAGCTGACTCAAGAAAAGAATGACCTGTTAAGGCTTCAAGAGCTAGAGGGATTAGACGAGAAACGCCTCCAAGCTCAACAGCGCATCGCGCTCTACCAAGCACGTATTTTCGGAGCTTTCAATCATAAAGTGAAGGAAAGAGTGTTCAGATTCGACGAGCTAGTTTTAGCCGTAAGAAGGCCGATGATTCTTACTCACAGGAGTAAAGGGAAATTTCAGCCCAAGTGGGAAGGCCCTTATGTGATCGAGACAACGTTCTCGAACGGCGCTTACAGGTTAGCCCAGCCTAATGGAGACCTGTTCATGGCTCCTATCAACGGTAAATTCCTGAAGAGGTACTATGCTTAAACCTCCTCTACGCAAGTGGAATATAGCAAGAATCTTAATTCTGACAAAACTACTTCTAAAACAAAACTAGTTAGGTCATATTCTATCATGTCCGTATGACCTCTGAATAGGTATGTCCTGCTAAAAGTTTATCGAGAGTCTATCACGTCCATACTACCTCTGATATCACTCTCGCCCAAACCTGTCATTTACATTCCGAAATGATGGGTCCACAAAGTTAGAAAAGATTCGCTTTATTTATTCCCGAAAAGAGCAGAATTACATCGGGGAAGCAAAAAAGAAGAAAGGGTACATCATTGTGGGGGAGCGGTCAGATCGTGAATCAGCTTTGCCAGTGCAGCTACCCTCTCGTCCCTGGAAACCAAGGCATCAGCACGGGCCTGTTCCAGCCGTGCCTCGGGATTGTTCATAAAGGACAGTTTGGCCCTTGCCCGAAGAGAGCCAGCTCGGGCAGCTTCTGCACGCTCCAGATCCCGTCGTGCTGTGCTCAGTCGACCAGTCGCTACATCTAGACCTGCCAACGACTGAGAAGCCCACTCCTCTGCCTGAGCGAGTTTTTTCTTCAACTTGCGGGCCCTCGCTATATTCCCTTCATGCTCGGATTGGCACTTCGTCTGAAGAGCAAGAGCCTCCTCCATGACAGCTTTTCTTTTATCCATCTCCAGCTTATGTGCTTTGATGGAGTTATCTAGGCCCTCCAGCTGTTTGGTAAGCCGCACAGTCATGAAGTCGTATCTGGCCTGGACCTCAGCTTCAAAACTGCCCCGAATCAGCTGTAAGTATTCGTTAATGGGTTACTCTAACCCATTAACCATCGCCTCCAGGGCGTCAGCTACCCGGAATCGCCGAACTCCCTAACCGCCCCAATCGAAAACTGGGAAGCCTTCTTCAGACGCTCAAAATCCAGATTCTTCGCCAACACCATTGATATCAGCATTTTCAAACTGGTGTAAAAGAGACTGGTATACAGCTCAGTCAGCGCAACCAGATCTGGTTGAACGCCAGGAGTGGTCGCAATATTGGTGAGTTCCCCTCCAGGAATGATTGCAGACGAGGTGGCCACAGTCGCCGCCTCGATGGGTAGTACGACCGAAGAAGGTACGATAACAACGGTCGAAGTCATCGGCATACTCGCAAGAGGCGAGGTCACGATAACGGGTTCGTCCTCCTCTTGAGGTGACGAAACTACTCCGGGCGAGCTGGCCCCCGAAGGTATTTCTTTCTCGAAGTCGAATACCTCCGTATCATCGCCAGGAGCCCGAGCAGAGCCAGAAGGCGCTTCAACGCTATACTTCTCGTGGACACCATCCCCTGAGAAGAGGACAAGAAAGTTGATATCAATATGATAGTAATCTTTCTAAGAGGAGACATAAAAATGACCTTTACCCGTAGCCAACGGTATATATGTCGCGTCTGCAGCCGATGTAGCTATATCACACCTTAATGACGCGATACGAACTATCATACCTGGAGAAGGAGGTGGGCCAACCGACATCGCTAGGAGCTCTACCAAGCCTTCACCAAGACGCAGTCGAGGTTCGTCAGCTGGAATCTCGCTAGTCATGCTCACGGACGCGGCAGGAGTTTCATCCGTTGCTGGTCTAGGGAAAGATTCTTCCATTTGCCTTGGCCATGCAGGCGATTTCATTCCACTACCGGAGGCAGTGGCAGCAACGGCAGCCTCAAGCGGGAATTCTCCGGCACCACCAGCCGAAACTGAGGGTCCCTCTTCGAAAGGCGGGGAACCTCCAATCAAAGAGACATCCCCAACAAGAGAGACAACAGGTTCCTCTCTAGGAGCCTCGATGCCAGGAATCCAGAGAGAACGAGCAACCGTCTTCTTCTTCCTCTTGCGAGGGGAAGTCTGCTTCGAGGCAGGAGCCTTTCGCTTCCCGGAGACTGCTAAAGCCCCCGCAGGCGGAGGTACTTCACACCTCGGCACCGACACCAGGGGCTCATCCGGAGTGACGGACCCCTCACCCTTGTCGGACGAAACCGAGGGGACTTTGACTCTTCCCCCAGACTTGGGAGAAGGCACCCTAAAGCTTCCACGCATGTCAAAATCGCGATAGAAGGTGTTGATCGCCACGTAGAACTGGGCATACGAATGGAGGATGCGCAGCTCCGTGGAGAGTGTGACGACCGACATGATAATGATTGCTCCTGTGCAGCCCATGATAAAATACCGCCATCCTCTGGCTCCATCAATGAGTCCATCCCTGGACCTGAAGCTGGTGACGGCATTGCCCACGTGCAGCTGATCATACCCAAACTGCCTGGCAAATCGACTGGGCAAGTAAGGCTCGAAGATGCAATGATCTTCGCTTCTGTACAGCAAATGGGAGGGTCTGATACAGACCAACCAATTAAAAGCTTCCGGAGAAAGATTGATTTTCTCTCCACCTAAATCCTCAAGCCTAATCCCTGACTGATTGCGATGCACAGAGGGGACAGTACAGAGGAGCTTCCAGCAATGATCGAGGCTCAGCATGAGCCGACAGTCTAAGACTGTGTTCACATTCCAGAGGGAGTCCTTGTAGTTCAGCAAGAAACTACCCCCCGAACTACTGTCAGGGCCGGGAGACATCACCCGGGAGTTGTGGAGAATTAACCATCCCATCAAGTACAGGTATGGTAACTCTACCCGGGGAAAGCTATCACGTCGAGCTTCATCAACGAGCAGTCCGTCAGTCATGGCCCTCAGGCCAGCCTGTATATGGCATACCATGGCAGGGAGCAAGCCCAGTCTTGCCCTGAACACCAGACGAACGGTGGGCCACAGGATGTTCCGGTGAATGCGGTCCGCAGACGCGATGCCAGGCACCACTACTCGACGCAGCCATAGGGAGAGAAAGCCCGCCAGCCGGGCTTCCTCAGACAAAGGCCTGCGACAGTGCCTCGAGTAACTATAGGCCTTGGTACCTTCAGGGTACTTTCCTACCCCGTCATTGAGAATCTGATCTGGAGCTTTAGCCTCCTCCATAAGATCCTCAACGACCTGAGCACTGAGCACGCCCAAACAGTTCACAGGCTCATTCTTGCCCCCCGAAACTTTCTCCGACTTGACGGCCCTGGCCCGATGGAAGAAGAGGTAGGACATCCACTTAGTGGTGTGAGCCAAATCAGAAGGCTCATTATAAAAAGCAGTGCACGCGAAGTAGTGGCACATCATCTCCTGATACACCTCCACAACCCGAGGGTCCGAGTCCTCTAACTCCCGGTTGGTGGGAACATACTCTTCATATGGGGTGTACCCCATCGGCAGTCTCGAGATCACTGCCATTTCGTGGAGGGCCAACCCTAACTCCCCCAGTGGAGTGGCGAAGGTTCCGGTGAGCGAAATATATCCCTTCATCAGTGCAAGAAACAGGTTAGGGTTGGGAGGCAACCCAGCACTCCTCGCACTCACAGCAGCATACAACCCGATGACCTCCAACTCTCTCCGAAAATGTTTCAAGGCCCAGTCAACTAGGCAAGTCCATCGGAGGTTTGTTGGGGTAATCCACCCATTGCACCTAGGATTCTCCTTGGGGTATACCCCCCTCGCACCATGAAGTCGTTACAGAAAGTCAGCAATTGGGCCGGCTGGATCACTGAACTGTCTTCACTCGGGATGCTGCCCGGTCACAGTCCCCTGAACAACGTCACGACGCCAGAGGGACGGCTGACAAACGACCCCTGGTCAGCTCCTTTCAGATGAAAGATCTTCCCCGGCTTGCCGTGAAGATCGGGAGTCAGCGTCCACAACATCCTCCTGGAATGTGTGGCATGGAAGAAAGCCGAGATGGGATAAACTCTCGGTATCGTGGGCAGATACAAGACCACACTCTCGGCGGGGAAAACCCAGGGTTCTCTCTTGGGCTTCGTCTGGGACTGTTTGTCAATCATGTCCCCAAAGAGAAAGGACGGCTTAATGTACTGGTCCCCATCTATGTACGTCAGGGGCTCTCCGTTAATCATGTTCAGCAATGTCCGCTCGCCCTGAGCCAATATCAAGATCCCTCGTCCTTCGGGATACTGGGGTCCGGAGATAGGAAATGTCACGTGCGACAGATCCTCCAGATAGTTCGAATGCAGCATCCCGGCAGCGGAACCCATCACCTCGGCCAGTGGAGACTCATGCAAGTTAACTGCAAAAGTGCAAGAAAAACATGTCATTACAAATCTTGCAACATGAAGACCAAGAGACGACAGTCTGTGCTTTACGCCAGGACTGTACAAAATTTGGTCATTTTACGTCGGAAGTCACATCCAGAAGCGTAATTGGCGGTATACAGTCCGTGCTTTACGACAGACTGCCAAAATTCTAGTTATTACGCTGGAGGTCCCATCCACAAGCGTAAAACTAAAACTTTATATAGTATACACCAAGTTTTCGGCAGTCAGAGCTTTTACGCTCAAAATTGTGAAAATATGGAGTTTTTACGCTGGCACATTAGAAATGTGGGCGTAAAAGATGAAAACGTCTTCGTGCGTTATCTTCCTCTAAGAGGCTATCAGCACAGAAGACGACCTAGGATGGTCATGTTCAACGTATGCGAAGGATTTTTTGTCGTTCTTTGTCATCCCAAAGGCTATACCTCTAAGGCCGGGTGCGCTACTCGTCGGCAGGATGCTTCGCTCAGAAGGAAGTTCACCTTGCCCGACCGAAGACTCTCTCACCGGAGCAGAAGAACGAGAAGAAGAGCCTGTGCTCTTTCCCTTAGCGGAGGGGGTTTGTTTCGGCGCTATTTCTGAAAACTCGGAGTGCTCGAAGAAAGAACGAAGGGAAAAACCCAAACGATCGAAGGCTCTCTTTCGTAGAAGACGGATAAAAGTTTTTTCTCTCAAAAGTTTAGGATATATATAGAGTTCGGGCCGATTTCTTGAACCCTCGAACGGGCTCCTCGAAACCCTAACCAAATCTCACAAATTAAATATTTGGTTATGATTGGGTACTACGTCAGCCCACTACTCTCAAAAGATGGACAGTCAGCAAATTCGAAGAGTTTTTCGTGCAAAAGCAGGTCAGCAGTTCCTATGCGAAGGAGCTTTCTACGCTCGACAGCAACAGATCTACGATTTTACGCTCGCAAGCTATAAGTCTATGGTTTTATGCCCGGATGCCTTTGTGCTAGGTAGCTTTTATGCTCGAGAGGTTACAAACCTACGACTTTACGCCCAGCAGATACTAAATCAATGATCTCACGCTCGATGGCGTTTAGTTTACGCTCGGAGGCAACAGATCCGCAACCTTTACGCTCGAATGATTTCTTTTATTCACAGGCTACAAATCTACAGTTCTACGCTAAGGAACTTTCTACACTCGACAGCAACAGATCTATGGTTTTACGCTCGCAAGCTATCAGTCTATGGTTTTATGCCCGGATGCCTTTGTGCTCAGTAGCTTTTACGCTCGAAAGGCTATAAATCTACGACTTCACGCTCAACAGCTACGAATCTACGATCTCACGCTCGGTGGCTTTCTACACTCAATAGACTACGAACTCAGGATTTTTAGCTCATCTACACTACGGATCTCTGACTTTCCGCATGTCCGAACAGTTCTCAAGACGGTCGGTTACAGGAGTTCACACAGAAGATACTCCTTCTTGACCTCAAAATATCCTAAGTACCCGAAGCATACAGAGTTCAAATATTGAGAAATTACTCTTCTCGGGTCAATTGGAGATTCATCCAGGCTCCAGTCTGAATATCTCGTCTATCAAAATGGCAAACTCAGCTCGACAGCCATTCCTCGACCCTGTTCCAAGGGATTTTTTGAGAAGTCATTCTTGAAGACGAAGTCTGAACAAAAATTTTGTTCATCAGAAGTAAAAACTCTACGCGGTTCCTCAGTCTTAGTAGCAGAATAGTTCTTCTAAATGTTCAAAATGCTCAACAGCGTTCTATGGACTATTCGCTATGCATAAAAGACAGGACCTAGCACTCTTTCTATACAGAGTCGGCGTAAAGAATCAGACGTGTCGAAGCTACACATATTCAGACTTCACAGTAACGTATGGCAAGATGATCATATGGAGAAGAAAGATAACTTTATTAAAGATTAAAATCATGATTACATATGAGGGAAATCCTGTCTACAAGGGGTTTTTTCTTCATTTTTCATGGTTACATATGAGGGAAACTCCATCTACAAAGGATTTCCCTATCGTCGTCTGAAGATCGCCCAGAAGCTGTTCTGACAGGTTCTCGCGTGGGCGCAATTCTTCATCCATCTTCTCCAACAGTCAGTCAGTTCCAGCAAACTGACTGACATGGCAATGATCAACGGCGGGAGAATACAGAGTTGGAGCTTGCATAAATTATGCAGATCCTATGCTCCGTGCGCCGTGACAGATTGAGTTGAGATATTTCACCCAACTCAATGCCCGAGGTCAGAGCTAATAGCTTCTCTCACCCCCGGAGGTAACAAGAGAAGACACCACTTGCAAGCTGTGTGGTCCAATGCGACCCTTCCCTTCTCCTGGGCAAAAGCCATATAAAGTTGCTGATTATCCCGAGCAAGGGAGGCTAAGATATCCTTCCAGGGTCCATCGTTGCAGTGGACATTTGCTCGAAGATGCCATCTTTTTCGGCTCCTTATACGCTGGAAGAACATGATCTCCTTCTTCCTCAGATCGATCCGACGAACTCCGGCGATCATCTCTGCGTGGTGATGGAAATATGGGGAGAACAGATTAACTCCCCCAGCCTTTTTATAGGCGAAAGAGGTCACACCGATCCCCAATAAATCCTCTATAAAGTCAGCATCGACCGTTTCAATGCTCCATTCAGAAATGTTTCGAATTACGAGGAGCGGTTCATGCTTCATTCAAAGCGTTTCAAATTCCGAGGAATTTGAAAGCTTTGAAGGGGGTCTTGTAGAAGCATAAAAAATACGCTGGGAAGCTTTACGCAGCATATTGATGCAGAGCAGCGTAAACAGAGGCCTTCAGAGCCATCAAGCGTGCAACAGAGTTTTTTTCGCTAAACCCAGCGTGAAATATAAGCTCAAAGGACCATCCACATAAGGCAGTACATCCAAGCCACTTCAGCGTAAACGGGGTGCTTCATCGCCTCCAGGACGTAAAACTCATCCTCTTTCAGACGCAGCATTGAGGTGTACAAGAGACGCTTCGTATTCTCTGAAGTGAACCTGTCAGACCCTGCGATGAAGATCCTGCAATAAACCTGACTGGACTTCTGACAAAGGAATACGGCTCGACTACCCTGACGACGGCTATAATGATGGCACAGCACTGCGACCCAGGCTGTCATTTACCGCCATCCCCTTTGCGTAAACTGCTTTTACAAAGCACGAAGGGATACGCTGCCCTGTTTTACACAGGCAGACACGAGCTGTTTACGTTCTGTAGTAGACAAACCGCCTGCCACATCAAAAGCTGCACTCCGTACGGGGTTCGAGGCACGTCTTTGCGTCCAATGCACAGAGCGATGATAGTTGCTCGAGGCACGTCTCTACGTCTAATACACAGAGCGGTGACAGTTTCTCAAGGCACGTCTCTGCGACTAACGCGCAGAAGGGGTTGCAGACCTTCAAAAACACACCTCCAAATTTAATGCGCAGAATGGTGGCAAATCTCGGCATTTAATGTAAGAGATTTGATTATATCTTCAAAAGCCGTAATTCCGGCTAAAACGTCCACATCAGCACTCTGGCACGGTACGCAGCGGCTTCTACGCCCATCCAGCTCCTGTGCTTACTCGGCCTCTATGACCGCTCGGCTTTAACGCCTATTCGGCTTCTACGCCTGCTCGGCCTTTATGACCGCTCGGCTTCAACGCCTATTCGGCTTCTACGCCTGCTCGGCCTCTATGACCACTCGGCTTTTACGCCTATTCGGCTTCTACGTCGATTCGGCTTCTATGCCAGTTTGATAACTATTTGGCTTCTATGCCATGGTGACAGACATTTGGCTTCTATGCCAACCTCTTCTACACAATGGATACCTACTTATGTGGCTTCTATGCCGTGATCTTCGTAGCGATTATACGCATTTTGTCCCTTAGTTGGACCCGTGTCATACGCTTATTCAAAGGATCATCTATACGCAGGCATTGATTATTTTAATCGTTGTGTAAAAGGGTGCTGTACTTTCCATTCCTCGATTTCTATACCGACGGAGTGGTCACTGTCACTAAAACTCTATAAATAGAGACCTTTATCAATGAGGAACAAGGTCGACAAATTGGAAGATCAGAAATTTGGTCAAGAAACCAATACCGGATCCAAGGTCAAGAGAGAGAGAGAGAGAAGAACCCAGAGCTCAGGCAAAGAGTAGGGATCGACGACTTTGGCATCGTATATCCACCCTCTTCTGTAACCTTCGTAGCTGCTTCCTGTCTTCTACGGCACTTCTTCAACATCGTGTAGTCCAAGGGCTAAAGTGATCGACTGCAGATCAGACACCTATAGCAATCATCTACCCAGATTAAATAAATTGTACTCCCATATCCTCGTATAGGATCAAATTGTACAAGTTTGTTTGTAAACCAAAGAAGACGGGTCTCGTATAGACCCTATCCTGAATACATTTTTATTCTTTCGTTTAATACCACAAACAGCGGGCACAACAAAGAATGCTCCGGTACAACCCGTGATAAAATACCGCCATCCTCTGGCTCCATCAATAAGTCCACCTTTGGACTTGAAGCTGGTGATAAGATTCCCCATATGCAACTGGTCGTACCCAAATTGTCTGGCAAACCGGCTAGGCAGATAAGGCTCCAAGTAGCAGTAGTCCTCACTTCTGTACAACAAGTGGGAAGGTCTAATGCAGACCAACCAGTAAAAGGCTTCAGGAGAAAGAATAGTCCTCCCTTGGCCTGCATCTTGAAGTTTCGTCCCCTGTTGATTGATATTTACAGGGGGACGATGCAGAAGAGCTTCCAGACATGGGCAAAATTTAATGCTCGTCGGCAATCTATGATGGTCGTCACATTCTAAAAGGAATTCTTGTAATTCAACAAGAAGTTATTTCCCGAACTGCTGGCAGAGCCGAGAGACATCACTCTAGTGTTGTGAAGGATTAACCATCCCATCAGATATAGGAATGGTAATTCCACTCTGGGATATCCTTTCTGCTGCGTATCATCTACAAGCAGCCCATCAGTAAGGGCCCTCAGGCCGGCTTGTATTCTACATACCATGGTGGGAATCAGGCCCAATCTTACTCCAAACACCAAATATACAGCGGGCCATAAGGTGTTGCAATGAATGTGATCCGCAGACACGATGCCTGGCACTACCCATCGGCATAACCAGACAGAGAGGAAGCTAGCCAGTTGAGCTTCCCTTGACAGAGGCTTGCGATAATGCCTTATATAACTAAAGGCTTTAGTGCCTGCAGGATAACCCCCTATCTTCTCGTCGAGAATATAATCTGAAGCCCCTGCGTCTTCAATGAGGTCATCGACCGTGTTGGCACTAAGCATGCTCAGGAGGTTCAAGGGCTTATCTCTGCTATCTACAACCTTGTTCGGCTTAGAATTTCTGGCCTGATAGAAGAAGAGGTAGGATGCCCACTTGTTGATATGAGCCAAATCAGAGGGCTCTTTGTAGAAAGTGGTGTAGGCAAGATAGTGGCACATCAGCTCCTGGTATATCGCCACTGCCCGAGGGTTTGTATCCCTCAGCTCCCTGTTCGTGGGAACGTACTCTTCATAAGGAGTGTCCCCCATTGGCAGCTTTAAAATTTCTGCCATCTTATGAAAGGCCAGGTCCAACTCCCCAAGCGGAGTAGCGAAAGTCCTAGTGAGCTAATTGTATCGCTCCATCAAGGCTAAGAACAAGTTGGGATTGACAGGCAGCCCAACACTAGTGGCACTCATAGCCGCAAATAAACCAATATTTTCTAGCTCCACCTGGAAGTGCTTCACAGTCCAGGCAGTTAAACTGGCCCATCAAAGATTTTCGGGGCTAAGCCATCCACTGGTCCGAGGGTTAACCTTAGGGTACACTCCTTTCTGTCCCATAAAATCATTACAGAAAGTCGATACTTGAACAGGCTTAATCAGTGAAGTGTCTTCACTCGGGACGCTGCTCGACAGTAATCCTCTGAAAGGCATAACAGGGCCTGAAGGACTGCTCACAAAGACTCCTCGGTTCGATACTTTCTTGTATGAAATCTTCCCTGGCCGCCCATGAAGATCTAGAGTCAGAGTCCATATCATCTTCCTAGGATGTGTGGCATGGAAGAATGTCGAGATAGGGTAATCTCTGGACATCCTGGGCAGATACATGACCGTGCCCTCAGCAGTAAAAACCTAATTCTCCTTCTTGGGCTTAGTCTGGGATTGTTTATCGATAACATCCCCGAATAAGAAACTTGGTTTCTTATATTCAGTCCCATCTATGTATGTTAGGGGCTCCCCACTGATCATACTCAGCAGTATTCCTTCTCCTTGGGACGAGATCAGAGTTCCCCTTTCTTGAGGATACTCGGTTCCAAAGATGGGGAATGTCACATGGGACAAGTCCTCCAGATAATTGGAATTCAACATCCCAGCAGCAGAGCCTATCACTTCAGCTAAAGGAGGGATCTGCAAGTCCACTGCAAAATGCAAGAAAACAAGTCAGTCTTTACGCTAGACGCTACACTCTTACAGTATACACCAAAGACTAACAGTCTGAGCTTTTATGCCAGACTGCAAAAACTTGAGTTTTACGCTGGAATCTATTTTTAGTGCGTAAAACTCAAGGTTGGCAGAATACGCCAAAATCTAACAGTCTGAGCTTTTTACGCCAGACTGCCAAAATTTAAGTTTTTACGCCAAAATTTATATCCATCACGTAAAACTCAAAGTTTATAGTATACCCCAAATTTTGACAGTCTGAGTTTTTACACCAGACTATGAAAAGATGCAGTTTTTACGCTGACACATTAGAAATGTGGTCGTATTGGTTCGCATACACATACAATGTGTGCGAAAGGTCCTCTATTCCTCTCAAAGTCGTTTACTTGTGATGCCCGAAGAACAGCTCGTCGGAGGAGCACTTCGTTCAGATCAGGGCTCGCTCAGCCTAATGGGGGATTGCTCGTGGTTGAGCAGAGGAGCGAGATGAGGAAGCAGTTTTCTTTTCCTTAGCAGTGGAAGCCTGTTTCAGTGCCATGGCGAAGATCATAGTTCTCAGAAAAGAGACAAAGACGAAGAGTTCTTAAAGAAACGAAGGGTTTTGCAAAGACAGATGAAGGGTTTCTCTCTCAAAACCTTAGGCTATTTATAGAGTTCTGATAACTCTTTGAATCCCTAACCAAATCCGATATTTAATAGTCGGTTATGATTTGGGACCACGTCAACCTATCATTTGAAAAAAGAAGACGAACAGTCATACTGCGTAACAAATCTATGGTTTTACGCTCAGGAGCTTTTACGCTCAGAGGCTATAAATCTATGGTTTTACGCTCAGAGGCTACAAATCTATGGTTTTACGCTCAGAAGCTTTTACGTTCAGAGGCTACAAATCTACGATTTTACGTTCAGAGGCTACAAATCTATGGTTTTACGCTCAGAAGCTTTTACGCTCAGAGCCTACAAATCTACGGTTTTATGCTCAGAGGCTACAAATCTACGGTTTTACGCTCAGAAGCTACAGATGGCCAATTACAAGGGTTTACGCAGAAAATGCTCCTTTTTGGCTACAAAATATTCCAAGTGCCTGAAACACACAGATGTCAGCATTGAAGATGACTCTTCTTCTTGGGCGATTGGAAGTTCATTCGAAGTCTAGCCAGAATCTTTTATATAAAAGTTCAAGTATGGCCTGTTCGGCGGATATTTCTCGCCCTATTTTGAGGGATTTTCGGGGAAACCATTCTTGAATATGATGGTATGAACAAAAATTCTTCGTATCAGAAAAGTGACAGTTCAAAATTCTATGCAACTCCACATCCAAAAATAGCATGATAGTTGGCTCTTTAAGACAACTTAATGCTAAAGAATTTTTTGCGCATCTTCCGTTACGCGTAAAAGTCGGGACATGACCGGATAAGTGTTTATCAGAATCAGCATAAAATTTCTCAAACGAGTCGAAGCTGCACATTATCAGACTTTCTCACAGCAAATATGGCAAAATAGCAATGCGAAAAAGAAGACAAGTCTATTAATCATGATTACATATGATAAAAATCCAGTTTACAAAAGATTTTTCATTTTTCATGATTACATATGATAGAAATAATTTTTTTACAAAGGATTTCATATTAAAGATCACACTGGGAATCTGTTGTGCCAGGTTCTCATATTGGTGGAGATCTTTTTCTTCTTCTACGATACTTCATCGGCTTCCGCAGCCGATGAACAAGAAAATGGTGAACGGCGGAAGGATACAAAATTGGGCTTGTTTGAATTATTCAAGCCACCCTCCATACGCCATGGCAGCCACGCCCTAGAATTGTGTTAGGGATTCAGACCCAACATAATACTGGAAGACACGGCCAAGCTGCCCACCAGAGTCCAGCTTCATGATAGGGGATAATACAGCTAGCAAGCTGTGTGGTCGAATGAGACCCTTCCTCTCTCCTGGATAAATTGCCATATGAAATTGATGATTATCTCGAGCAAAGGAAGCTATGATATCCTTCCATGATCCATCGTTGCAGAGGACATTTGCTCGAAGATGCCTCTTTTTACGGCTCCTTATATGCTGGAAGAACATGATCTTCTTCTTCCTCAGGTCAGCCCAATAGATCTCGGCAACCATCTCTTTTGGTGAAGGAAGTGTAGAAAAATAGGTTTCACTCGCTTGCCTTTATATAAGCAGAAGAGAACATACCAAATCCCAACAAATTCTTAAAATTTGCCGAGAAATCAGCCTCGCGGAACGAGTCAAATTTGACCGTTTCATGCTTCATTCAAAGTATTCCAAATTATGAGGAATTTAAAAACTTTGAAGGGGGTCTTGTAGAAGCATGAAAAATACGCTGGGGAATTATACGCGTAAAAATCCCCAACATGCATGAAGCCCGCGTACAGCAGAGCTTCAACGCTATCCAGCGTAAAACAGAGCTCCAGCACTGTGTGGCATAAAATATGACTTCAGAGCCATTGGCGTACAATAGAGCTTCAACGCTATCCAGCGTAAAACAGAGCTCCAAAACAACCCGTGTAAGGCAGTACTTCCAGACTACTTTGGCGTAAAAAGGTTACTACATCGCCACTTTAGCGTAAAATATGTCTGCTTTTAATGCAGCATGAAGTTGTACGAGGAACTCTTCGTATTCCTCGAATGAACCTGTCAGACAAAACAGTAAACCTGACTCCTGACAAAGAGTACTGTACGACGATCGAGAGGATGGCTGTAATGATAATTCTGTACAGAGACCCAGACTGTCATTTAGTAACATAATCCTTGATATAAGACGTTGTTTACGCATTCAAGGAATACGCCGCTTATTCTACACAGGCAGAGATGAGTTTTACGCTCAAGATAAGACAAAATCAGATGCCACGTCAAAAGCTGTTCTTCGTACAGAACTCGAGGCACATCTCTGCAGTTAATACGCGAGATGGGGGCAGATCTCTGCATTTAATGCACGAGATTTGGTTCTATTTTTATTGACCGAGAGAGCTAAAACCAGGACTAATACGCCCACATCACCATCCCTGTATTTTACGCCAACCAGGCTATTTTCAACTATAGGAGCACACCGTATGATATTTCCTCGAAATACGCCAACCAGGCTATTTTCAACTATAGGAGTACGCCGTATGCTATCTCCTCGAAATATGCCAATTCAGGCAATATTTGCAAAGGTACGTGATAAGGCTATTTGGTCCAGAATACGCTTAAGACCTCAGTCAGGAAGGACAATTGGCTAGTTTACGCTGGTTACCTACCTATGCAGCATCAAGCTTTACGTAGAACTTGGCTTTTATGCCAACAAGACAGCTACTTGGCTTTTATGCCAACAAGACAGCTACTTGGCTTTTATGCCAACCAAACAGCTACTTGGCTTTTACGCCAACAAAATAGCTACTTGGCTTTTATGCCAACCAGACAGCTACTTGGCTTTTACGCCAACAAGATAGCTACTTGGCTTTTACGCCAATAGGACAGCTATTTGGCTTTTACGCCAATAAGATAACTATTTGGCTTTTACGCTAACGAGACAATTATTTGGCTTTTATGCCAACCATCTCTACGCGAGGGGCAGTTACCTACGTGGCTTGCATGCCGTGATCTTCGATGATCGATTATATGCGTTACATCATAATGGGACACGCGTCACACACGGATTCAGAAGATCATTCAGACGTGGGTAGCAGTTATTATAACCGCCGCGTAAAAAGTGCAACTCTCTCCGCTGTTTGGCTTCTACGCCGACTAGACAGTTACTGTGTCCGAGCTCTATAAATAGAGACTTTCGGTCACAGAAAAAAGAAGAGAGGTCAGAATCGGTGGAGAAAAAACAGAGAGAAGATCAGAAAGAGGGCACATACAGAGTGTTGGCAACGAGAGTTCAATCCCTCCTGCAATCTTTGAAGCTTTTTCTTCTTCTACAGCACTTCTTCGTCATTGTATGGTCCAAGGGACAAAGTGATCGACCGTAGATCAAACTCCTATAGCAATTTTTCCCCAGAATTATTTTTTGTACTTAACATCCTCGTATAGGATTAATTGTACTTCTTTTTTTCTTGTTTGTAAACAAAGAAAGGGTTTCGTATAAACCTAGTTTCAATTTCTTTTGTTTATCATAAAACAATAGCTCAATACACTGTTGAGCCAAGAGGTATTTCTCGTCAAGTACCTCCAACTCCTGTAGACGTCGACAATAGTTCTCTTTGACGGTTAGATGGTGGGTGAGGGCTACCCGGAGAGACATAATTTGGGTCTCTAGAGAAAGAACAGCCTCACTTCCATATACCAAAGAGAACGACATGCGGCCAGTAAGAGTTTGGACCATGGTGCGATAGGCCCATAGACACTCGCCCAGCTTCTTATTCCAGTCATGTTTGTTGCCAGAAATAAACTTTTTGAGGAGATTGATAATAGTCATGTTGAATGCGTCGGCTAACCTATTTGCTATTAGATTATAGGCGGTTGAAGATACATTCTGGATTCGATTTTTATCTCAAAATTGAAAGAAAGCGTGGCCTACGAATTGTGGGTCATTGTCATGAATGATCTGGCGAGACAAGAAGAAATAAAATATGAAGTAATATTTAAGGAAACTGATCATGTTGGAGGTTTTCAACTCTGTGAGCGGAACAACTTTTGCCTATTTGGAGAAGTAGTCTGTTATAGCCGATGAACCGGTGCCCCTTAGATAAAGGCGGACTGATCGGTCCTATGATGTCCATTCTCCAGACTTCAAACACCCAAGATGCAATGGTCGTGTGTAGAAACTCTAAAAGTTGGTGGATGAAGTCGGCATAGATTTGACACATCCTGCACTTCTTCACATAATTAACGGCATCTGCTACCATCATTGGTCAATATTAGCCCATACATCGGAGGTGATTTTGAAGCTTAGGTCTGGGTTGCCTTGTTTCTTCGTATGATTAGCATTTTAGCAGGAGTCTGTCATAGAAACGACGGTACAACATCTTGGTGGCCATATCGTAGTAGAGCTGGAGGGAACACCTTTTGACAGAGGTGGTCTCCTTTGGGTCATCCGGAAGAATTTCGTAGACTACATAGTCTATAAATGGGAGCCTTCAGTCTTTAAAATTGCTATCCACACGTATGGAGTGGCTTAGATTCAATCATAAGTTATTCTTTGTACAGACCAGCTCTTGACCGACAAAGGTGACCAATATATTAGTCTTGATTGGGACAACCAAGGATGCAGCAACGCCAGTGAGTGCGTCAGATTCCATATTTTGCAGTCGCGGTACATGTTCTATGAAGAACTTTATAAAAGTGGTGATCGCATCAATGGCCTCCTGGTGGTAGGGGAGCAGGTCCTCGTGACGGACTTCGTACTCACCGCGGACTTGACTGAGTATTAATTTGGAATCACCATAGGCTTCTAGGTAATCAACCTCGAGTTGATTAGCTAGCTGGATCCCAATGATGAGTGCGTTCTATTCTGCCACATTGTTGGAACACAGCTCCGTGAGCGAGTATGCAAAATATATGATTAGGTCGTGTGGAGAAATTAGCACTATCCCATCTCCGGCGATGATGTTGCCTTCGGGACATGTTTTGGAAACACCATCAAAGAACATTCGCCAAACAGAGCTTCCTGTCGTGACAGTGTTGGAATCCATCACCTGGTCGAGAATTTTGTCATGGAGCTTTGAAGTCTCTCGTACCGGATGGACTGCTAGAAAGTCGGCCAATGCTTAGACCTTAACAGTCTTTTACGGACGAACACCATGTCATAGGGTGATAGCAGGTTTGCCCACATGGCTAGGCTAGAGTTAAGTGTCCCGGGCTTAGTCATAAGGACTCTGAGGGTATTCACTCGAGAGATCACATAAATGGTTTGCCCTGTCAAGTAATGGTGGATCTTTTAGTATAGTGACTGGGCCGACAAGAGTGGTCGAGCGTCCTCCTGCTTCTTCTAGTGAGTGTCTAGTTTCTCCATTTTGTAACTGCTTTGATTGCTAATCTTGTTTTCTTTTGTCATGACAGCTACTCCAAAGCCAGCTACGGCACCTCTTACCGTGGGGACCTCATCGGTACCGCCTCCTATGACCCCCCTTTCTTTGGCTGATGTTGTAACCACCACATTTCCCTAGCAAGGGTATTTTTATCAATTGACCATTATTTGAATATTAAAATATATATATTAATTATGTGACTATTGGGTTAGCTAATGGGTTTAGACTAGTTAGGTTGAGTCATTAGTTGTTCATGACTAGATTATGTCCATTAAACCCAATTGACTCAAGAATAGAATATTTCATCTTATGGTTTGTAGAAGCATGAAAAATATGCTGGGGAATCATACGCGTAAAACCCTCAACATGCAGAAAGTCTACGTAAAACAGAGCTCCAGAACTAGGTGGTGTAAAACATGACTTCGGAGCTATTGGCGTACAGCAGAGATTCAACGCTATTCAGCATAAAATATAGCTCCAGAACAACCCGCGTAATACAGTATTTCAGACTGCTTCGGGGTAAAAAGGTTGCTACATCGCCATTTCGGCGTAAAACCTGTCTACTTTTAATATAGCAAGAAGTTGTATGAGGAACTCTTCGTATTCCTCGAATGAACATGTCAATTGAAGCAGTGAACCTGACTCCTGACAAAGAGTACTGCACGGCGATCGAGAGGACGGCTGTAATGATGATTCTGTACAGAGCCCCAAACTGTCGTCTAGTGACATAATCCTTGATATAATACGTCATTTATGCATTCAAGGAATACGCTGCCCATTCTACACAGGCAGACGTGAGCTTTACGCTCATGATGAGACGAAACCAATAGCCACGTCAAAAGTTGTTCTTCGTACAGAACTTGAGGCACGTCTCTACAATTAATGCACGAGATAGGGGCAGATCTCTGCATTTAATGCACGAGATTTGGTTCTACTTTTAATGACTGGTGATCTATAATTAGGGCTAATACGTCCACATCACCATCCCTGCACATTACGTCAACCGGGTTATTTTTGCCTATAGGAGCATGTCGTACGCTATCTCTTTAAAATACGTCGATCTGGCTATTTTCAAATATAGGAGTACGCTGTCAATCCAGGCTATATTTACAAAGGTGCGTGATAAGGTTATTCGGCCCAGAATACGCTCAAGACCTCAGTCAGGGAGGAATAACTGGCTATCTTTACGCTGGTTACCTATCTGTGCAACATCAAGCTTTACACAGCTACTTGGCTTCTATGCCAACATGACAGCTACTCGGCTTCTACGCCATCATGACAGCTACTTGGCTTCTACGCCAACTTGACAACTATCAGGCTTCTACGCCTACTTGGCTTTTATGCCATTAGAACAGCTATTTGGCTTCTACGCCAACGAGACATTATTTGGCTTCTACGCCAACCATCTCTACGCGAGGGGCAGTTACCTACGTGGCTTGTATGTCGTGATCTTCGAAGCAGTTATATGTGTTACCTCATAATGGGACACGCATTACACGCAGATTCAGGAGATCATTTATACGTGGATAACAGTTATTATAACCGCCGCATAAAGAGCGCAACTCTCTTCGCTGTTTGGTTTCTACGCCAACTGGTCGGTTACTGTGACCTAGCTCTATAAATAGAGGTTTTCGGTCACAGAAGAAAGAGGTCGGCAATTCGGGCAGTCATTATCAGAAGAGAGATCAGAAAGAGAGCTCATACGGAGAGAGTTGACTAGCAACTTCGGCCACGAGAGTTCAATTCCCTCTTGCAGTCTCTGAAGCTTCTTCTCCTTCTTCTATAGCACTTCTTCGTCATCGTGTGGTCCAAGGGACAAAGAAATTGACCGTAGATCAGACTCCTATCGCAATATTTCCCTAGAATCATTTTTATTGTACTTAACATCCTCGTATAGGATTAATTATACTTTTCTCTTTTATCGTTTGTAAACAAGGTTTCATATAAACCCTCTATTTATTTTATCTCAAATAAAATGATGACTCGCCAGGTAAATTTTTAAAACCTATCATGTTCATATTACCTCTGATAGTGTTTTGTATACCAGGAGAGTTTAATAGCCTGAGTTTGTAAATCAAAAGAGCTTCATACAAACCATATTTGTTTTATTGCAAACAAGATGGCGACTCTGCTGGGAAATACTTTCTCATCTGACGAGAAAGCCATTGCTTAATACGATAAGGTATCCGTAGGATCAACGAAGAAAACCTTGGTCGTCCAATTCGACCAATCGGCTTACGAAGACATGCTTCGAGCAGGGGGTGGCTCTCATTCCCTCTCTGTCCAAGACAACAAGAAATTGCGTAAAGTATGGATGTCCCGGACATCCTCTACCCTTCCTGCTGGCTCTCTCACTCCGACCAACAAGGTTGTAGCATCGCAACCTTCGTGCCCTGCGCGTAAAACTCTGTCTCCCGTCTGTGACGTGGCAGACAAAGCTTCTGGCAATACCTTAGTGCCAATCCAGAAGTCTACTCCGCGCCCTGCGCATAAAACTCTGTCTCCCATCTGTGATGTGGCAGACAAAGCTTCTGGCAATGCCTTAGTGCCAATCCAGAAGTCTACTCTGTGCCCTGCACGTAAAACTTTGTATCCCGTCCGTGATGTGGCAGACAAAATTTTTGACAAAGCCTCAGCGCCAATTCAAAAATTCCAAAAGTGCCTTGCGCGTAAAAATAAATCTCCCCTCTACAATGAGGCAGATGGTCCTGGCAATCACCGCAAGGGAAAACAAGTGGCGGATTTCCCGACCTCTCGGTTTTTACGCCATCAAGAGAAGAATCTGCCCGCTCTTCAGATTACGCGGAATGCTGACGGCCGATTGAGGACTTCCTCAGTTTTACGCCAACCTGTGCAAAGTTTCCAATTATGCCAGGACAAGCCCCTCAGCATAAAGAAGATCCGGTTCATGGGGAAATATACTCCCCAAACGGATTATGGCTCATATGCAACTCACATAGCTGAAGTGCTATATTCTTATGGCAGGGAGAGAAAACACAAAGTCAGGGGTCAAAATCAAGGCTTAATGCCTCTAACTACCAAGCGTGGCGAGATCATGTGGAAAGTAGCGTCAACATCTAATGTCGTCATGACATATGGGCAACATGAGGATCCAATCTTTATTGTTCCACCGACTCACAATGATCAACATCATATAATCTTTGGTCGAATACGGAATAGACCGATTGTACAAGAAGATTCTCACGAGTTTGATGCTAGAAAAATGTAAATCCACAGATATAGCCCCCAGGCCTTAAGGGTTATGCAAAATATGGGTTATTATTTGAAGTTGAAGCCAGGCCTCAATCATGGAAAAGGCAGAAGAATACCATTACATAGTGATCCTTACTGTCAATGAACTCGTTTCGGGTTAGAGTATACCATATCTCTTGCAAACTCTAAACCTCCAGAGTCTGATCCTGTAATACCAAAGGCAGGTCCTTCTAAATCAACTTCTGTCGATGAAGGCAAACAAAAAGAAGAAGAAGAACCAGACAATGACATGTCTGGGGGTAGTCTTCCTCGACAAAATAGAGCAGCATCCAAAGCTGGGGGTAGAATTCCCTCTGTGTCCGAAGAGGATGCAACTACGACCGTCTTCCCTGAAGACCGTACGACTCAGGCATCGGGAGCCCGAAAGCCAAAGGGGACTTTCTCCTTCAATGATGATGACATCATTGAAATCTTCAATATATTGATGAAGGAAAACAAGCTTCGGCTACCCAACATCAGACATCCTGAAAGGGCTGGCAAGGTTGATGATCCAGAATATTGCCTCTTTTATCGGTACATTCATCACCCTACAAAGGCATGCTATGTACTGAAAAAAAGAATCCAGGAGCTGATCGACGCCAAAGTCATCACTTTGTATTTATAAACGAAAAGACAGTCACTACAAATTGATCTCACTCCAACGTGGCAATTTGCTCCTTCAAAAAGGACCGGATAAGGAGTCCCTAAAAATTACTCTCCAGTAAGTTTTTCGGACATCGGTTCACGTCCATATTACCTCTGAACTGTTGTCCAAAAATTTCTTCCCCCAGCTGAGTTTTTCCATGTCCAAGTAACCTCTGAGCAAACCTCTCAGGTTATTGCTATCAATTAGTTCACGTCCATATTATCTCTGAACTATATCTTTTTCACTTTCCCCGACAGAGTAAATCCATCACCACAAAAATGGTCACCTCCATATTATCTCTGTCCTATGTTTCTTCACCCCCTCAAAGTCATATCTTACCACATCCATATTGCCTCTGAGTAAGATATTTTCAGAACTTTTCTATGTCCACATTACCACTGAGTAAAGTTCTTCTCTTCGGCTTTCTACTATCACGTTCGCATAACCCCTGGTAGTGCTAGTCATTCCAGCTTATTATCTGTACTTAAGGTACGCCATGGGTAATAAGTCCACAACCTAAGAGTTTTGCCATGTCCATATTACCTCTGAGCAAACCTTCCAAGTTTTGGCTATCGATTATCATGTCCATATTACCTCTGATATCGGTTGTCATCTCAACTTAGCACCCGTACTTAATTCTAAGTACGTCAGTGGTGTTAGGTACACAAAAACTGCCACGTCCATATTACCTCTAGCAGGGCTTGTCTTAAAACTTATTACTTGCACTCTCGTATAAAAGAAGTAATAGGTCCACAAACATCCCCCAGTGGGATGCCCGCAATGAAAATAAGTTGTTTACGTCCATATTACCTCTGAACTATCCTTATTTTCCCCAGCCGAGAAAATTTTAGTTCATGTCCATATTTCCTCTGAACTACGTCTCTCCATTGTCCCCATATTTTACAAGCATTCGTCAGGGCTTGTCCCAAACCTATTACTTGCACTAAACGTGCGTAAAAAAGTAATGGATCCACAAAAATCCCCCAGCAGGATGCCTTATACTAGCCACAAAACCCATCATAGGGTTTGTTTTGAACTTATTCTTTGCACTTAACGTGCGTAACAAATAATAGGTCCACCAAAGATCCCCTAGTGGGATGTCCTCAACAAGCACGGTATTGTACTACGTCTATATTACCTCTAGTACGATATCCGAAGTTTACACAAACAATCATAAAGAAAGAGAGGGCCCTCATGTGATGGAAACCACATTCTCAAATGGCGCTTACAGATGAGCCAAGCCTAATAAAGTTTTGATAATGGCTTCTATCAACGGCAAATTCCCGAAGAAGTACTATGCTTGATCTCCTTTGCTTAGTAGAGTATAGTGAAGATTCCATTATGACGACACTACTTACAAAGGTTAGTTGGATCAGATTCTATCAGGTACATATGACCTCTGAATATATCTGCTTAACTAATTTGTAAACCTATCATGTTCATATTACCTCTGATAGTATTTTGTATACAAATTTAGTTGGATTTTATTCTGTTATGTTCATATTACTCCTGAATAGATTTACATTCAGCCAAGCCTTAACGAAAGTATATTATGTTCATATTACCTCTGATATCACTTTCACCCTAGCTTATCATCTATATTCAAAAAAATGATGGGTCCACAAAGTCAGATAAAGCCTCTTTATTATCTCCGGGAAGAGCAAGTTATAAAAGAAATAAAAAGTACATCATTAGAGAGGAGCAGTCAAATCACGAATCTGTTGTGCCAAAGCGGCCATCCTCTCATTCCTGGAGTCCAAGATATTGGCGCGAGCCCGCTCTAGTCGTACCTCGTTATCGCTCAAGAGAGATAGTTCGGACCGAACATGAACAAAATCGGCACGAATTTCGGCCGCACTTGCCAAGCTTCGCTGAGCTGTATCCATTCGGCCCTTCAACACATCTCGAGCTGCCGATGACTGGAGAGCCTACTCCTTTGCCTGAGCGAGTTTAGCTTCCAATTTACGGACCCTCGCTTCATTTCCCTCATGTTCGGCCTCGTACTTCGTTAGAAGAGGAATAACCTCCTCCAAGACGGCCTGCTCTTCATCCATCTCCTGCTGTTGTCTCTGGATGGATTTATTTAAGCATTCCATCGGTTCAGCAAGCTTCGTAGTCAAGGAGTCATACTCAGCCTGAATTATCTTATCGACGTTGCCTCAAGAAAGTTACAAATACTCGTTATTGGGTTGTTCCAAACCATTAACTATTTGCCCCAACGCATCAGCTCTTCCAGCGTCATTAAAATTTCTGATCGGCGCTATCGCAAGCTGGGAGGACATCAGCAGATTATCAAAGCTCATGTTCTTCTCTAGCACCATGGAAATCAACTCCTTCAAACTGAGATAGAATAGGCTGGTATATTGCTTAATCAGCATATCGAATACTGGATGCATGCTGGGAGTGGCTGCGATATCGGGAAATCTCCTTTCAGGAATGACCGCGGAGGACGTTGCCACAGCCGTCGATTCAACAGATGGCACGACAAAAGAAAGAACACCAGCAATGGTTGAAATTGCTGGCATACTCAACGAAGGAGGCACAGTCGTGAAGACGGGCTCATCCTCCTCTAATGATATCTGGACTGCTATGGGCGAGACGACACCCGAAAATGTTGTAGACAAAGGAGCGACAGCATCAAAGCATGCCCCTTCGGTATCAAACACCGCCATTTCATCGGCACGATCCGCAACAAAATCAAAGGTTGCGTCAACTCTGCCCTCTCCAGAGATATCTTCACCTGAAAAAGACAAGAGAAAGTTAATATCAATTTGATGTTAATTTTTCTAAAGGAGGCATAAAGATAATATTTACCCATGGCCGATAGTATGTATGTTGCGTCCGCAGCATGTACAGCTAAATTATTTCTTAATGATGCTAAGCGAGCTATCATACCTGGAGAAGAGGGTGCACTAACTGACGTTGGAGGGTAGTCTTCCCAGTCGTCACCAAGATCCACTCGAGGTTCATCGGGTGGAATCTTGCCGAAAATACTTATAGACGAGGAAGGGGTGATTCCCATTATTTGTCTGGATAAAGGTATTCTTAATATGCTCGGCCTCGAAGGCGATCTCGTAGCACTACCAGAAGCAGTAGTAGCAGCAGCAATCTCGAGCAAAGAATCTCCAGCACTATCAGCCGAAACTATGGAGGTTCCCTCTCTAAAAGGCGAAGGACCTCTGATCAAAGAATCGTCCCCAACAGGAGAAACAACAGGCTCGTTCCTAGAAGCCCCCCTGGTGGAACCTCTTTCCGGACCTCTGACAGTCTTCTTCTTGCGAGGGAAAGGCTCTTTCAGAGCGGAGGCCTTCCGTTTATTGGGGATAATGAGAGGCTCTGCTGGCGGAGCTATTACGCCTCTCGGTATTGTCATCAAAAACTCGTCTACCCCGGCGGTGTCTTCATTCTCATCCGAGGAAACAGACTGAATCTCCTCCCTTCCAGTAGACCTATGAGAGGGTATCCTAAAACTTCTATGCACATCAAAATCACGATGGAAGGTATTTATGGACGCATAGAACTGCGCATATGAGTGAAGGATGCGCAAGTCCATAGAGAGAGAAGTCACGGGGACAGCAAAAGTTGTACCAGTACAGCCCGTGATGAAGTACCGCCATCCTCTGGCTCCATCAATAAGTCCATCTTTGGACTTGAAGCTGGTAATGGCATTTCCCACATGCAACTGGTCGTACCCAAACTGCCTGGATAACTGACTAGGCAAATAAGGCTCCAGGTAGCAGTGGTCATCGCTTTTGTATAGCAAATGGGAAGGTCTAATACAGACCAACCAGTAGAAGGCTTCAGGAGAAAGAATAGTCCTCCTATGGCCCCCGTCCTTAAGTTTCTTCCCCTGTTGATTGATATATACAAGGGGGACGATACAGAAGATCTTTCAGCTATGGGCAACATTTAACACCCTCTGGCAATCTATGACGGTCGCCACGTTCCAAGAGGAATTCTTATAATTCAACAAGAAGTTATTTCCTGAACCGCTGGCAGGACCAGGACACATCACCCTGGTGTTGTGAAGAATTAACCATCCCATCAGGTACAGGAATGATAATTCTACTTGGGGAAATCCTTCATGCTGCGTCTCATCCGCGAGCAGCCCATCAGTAAGGACCCTCAGGCCTGCTTGTATTCTACATACCATAGCAGAAAGCAGGACCAATCTTACTTCGAACACCAAACGCACTGCAGGCCATAAGGTATTGCGATAAATGCGATCTGCAGACGCGATGCCAGGCACTACCCAACGGCGAATCCAGACGGAGAGGAAGCCAGCTAATTGGGCTTCCCTTGACAGAGGATTACGACAATGCCTCATATAACTGAAGGCTTTTGTGCCTGCAGGGTAACCCCCTATCTCCTCGTCAAAAATATGATCTGAAGCCCTGGCGTATTTAATAAGGTCATCGACCGTGTTAGCATTAAACATGCTCAGGAGGTTCAAGGGCATATCTTAGCTATCTACCACCTTGTCTGGCTTAACATTTCTGGCCTAGTGGAAGAAAAGATAGGTTGCCCACTTGTTGATGTGAGAAAAATCAGAAGGCTCCTTGTAGAAAGTGGTACAAGTAAGATAGTGGCATATCAGCTCCTGATATACTGCTACAGCCCAAGGGTTTGTATCCCTCAATTCCCTGTTTGTAGGGACGTACTCTTCATAAGGAGCTTCCCCCATTGGCAGCTTTGAAATCTCTGCCATTTCATGAAGGGCTAAGCCCAACTCACCCAGCGGAGTGGCAAAAGTCCCAGTGAGCGAGTTGTATCACTCCATCAAGGCTAAAAACAAGTTAGGGTTGACAGGCAGCCCAACACTTGTGGCGTTCACAGCCGCAAACAAGCCAATACTTTCCAGCTCTGTCTGGAAGTGTTTCAGGGCCCAGGCAGTCAAACTGGCCCATCGAAGATTCCCCGGGCTAAGCCATCAGCTGGTCCGAGGGTTGACCCTGGGGTACATTCCTCCCTGCCCCATAAAGTCATTACAGAAAGTCGACATCTGAACCGGTTGGATCAGCGACGTATCCTCACTCGGGACACTACCCGACAATAATCTCCTAAAGGGCATAACTGGGCCGGAAGGTCTGCTTATAAAGGCTTCGTGGTTCAGTCCTTTGTTATATAAAATCTTTCTCGGTCGGTCATGAAGATCTGGAGTCAGAACCCACATTATCTTCCTAGGATGTGTGGCGTGGAAGAACGCAGAGATAGGGTAATCCCTGGGCATCCTGGGAGATACATCACCGTACCCTCAGCAGTAAACACCTAATCCCCCTTCTTGGGCTTGGTCAGGGATTGTTTGTCGATAAAATCCCCGAATAAGAAACCAGGTTTCTTATACTCCGTCCCGTCTATGTATGTCAGGGGCTCCCCACTGATCATACTCAGCAGCATGCGTTCTCCCTGAGACGCGGTCAGGGTTTCCCTTTCTTCAGGATAATTGGTTCCAGAAATGGGGAATGTCACATGGGACAAATCCTCCAGATAATTTGAGCTCAATATCCCAGCAGCATAGCCCATAAATTCAGCCAAAGGAGAGATTTGTAAGTCCACTACAAAAATATAAGAAAATAAGTCAGTTTTTACACTAGACGTTACACTCTTGCAGTTTACGCCAAAGATTATCAGTCTGAGCTTTTACGCCAAGACTGCAAAAACTTGAGCTCTTACGCTGGAACCTATTTCCGATGCGTAAAATTTAAGGTTGACAGTATACGCCAAAATCTAACAGTCTGAGTTTTTAAGATAGACCGCCAAAATTTGAGTTTTTATGCCAAAATTTACATCATACGCGTAAAATTCAAAATTTGTAATATATGCCAAAATTTTGACAGTCTGAGTTTTTAAGCCAGACTGCGAAAAGATGGAGTTTTTACGCTGACACATTAGAAATGTGGGCGTATTGGTTTGCATGCACATACAACGTGTGCGAAGGATTTTTTTCTCCCGAAGTCTTTACCTGTAATATCCGGAGCACAGCTCGACGGTGGGGCGCTGTGTTCCGATCGAGGCTCGTTCAGCCTAATAGGAGTTGCTCGTGCTTGAGCAGAGGAGCAAGAAGAGGAAGAGATCTTCTTTCTCTTAGCAGTGGAAGTCTGTTTAGGGGCTATGGCAATTCTGAGTTCTCAAGAAAGAGACGAAGAAGAAGGGCTCTTGGAAAGCAAGGTTTTTGTGAAGACAGATAAAAGTTTTCTCTCTCCAGCCCTTGGGCTATTTATAGAGTTCGGATAACTCTTCGAATCCCTAACCAAATCCGATATTTATTATTCTATTATGATTTGGGACCATATCAGCCTATCATTTAGGGAAGACGGACAGTCAGTAGATTCAGAATTTACGCACAGAGCAGATCTATAATTTTATGCTAAGGAGCTTTTTTACGCTCAAAGGCTACAAATCTACGATTTTACGCTCAGAGGCTATAAGTCTATGGTTTTATGCTCAGATGCTTTTACGCTCAGGAGGTTTTATGCTCGAGAGGCTACAAACCTACGATTTTACGCTCAGAGGCTACAAATCTATGATTTCACGCTCGGAAGCTTTTTACGCTCAGAGGCTACAAATCTACGATTCTATGCTCGAAAGCTACAGACGGCCAATTACAAGGGTTTATGCAGAAGATGCTCCTTTTTGGCTATAAAATATTCCAAGTACCTGAAATACACAGAGTTCAGCATTGAAGACGACTATTCTTCTTGGGCCATTTGGAAGTTCATCCAAAGTCCAGTCAGAATACTTTACAAAAGTTCAAGTATGGCTTGGTCGACAGAAATTTCTCGCCTTTTTTAAGGGATTTTCAGGAAACCATTCTTGAAGATGATAGTCTGAACATGAATTCTTCGTATCAAAGAAGTGACATTTCGGAAATTCTATGCGACTCCTCGTCTAAAACAGCATGAAACTTTGGATCTTCAACTTAAATGCTAAGGAATTTTCTATGCACCTTTAGTTATGCATAAAAGACAGGACGAGATCAGGTACTCTTTTATCAGGAGTCGGCATAAAAATATTCAGATATGCCAAAGTTGCACACTATTCAGACTTCCTCACAGCAAATATGGCAAATCATCATATGCGTAAAAGAAGATAATTCTATTGATCATGATTACATATGATGGAAATCCTTTTTCTACGAAGGGTTTTCCATTTTCATTTAAGATCACACAAAGAATCTGTTGTGCCAGGTTCTCATATTGGTATAAATCTTTTTTATCTTCTACAGTAGTTAATCGGCTTCCGTAGCCGATTAACAATAAAATAATAAATGGTGGTAGGATACAAAATTGGGCATGTATCAATTACGCAAGCCCAGCCTCCATACGCCATGGCAAGCATGCCCTAAATTTGTGTTGAGGGTTCAGACCCAACGTAATACTGGAAGACAGGACCAGACTGTCTACCATCGTCCAGCACCATAATGGGAGAAAATACAGTTTGCAAGCTGTGTGGTCCAACACGACCCTTCCTCTCTCCGGGATGAATCGCCATATGAAATTACTGATCATCCCGAGCAAAGGAAGCTATGATATCCTTCCATGATCCATCGTTGCAGAGGATATTTGCTCAAAGATTCCTCTTTTTATGGGTCTTTACATGCTGGAAGAACATGATCTTCTTCTTTCTCAAGTCAACCCGACGAAGCTCGGCAACCATCTCTCTCTTTGTGGTAAAGGAAGTATGGGAAAAACAGGTTAACTCGAATGCCTTTATATAGGCAGAGGAGAACACACCAAATTCTAATAAATTCCTAAAAATTTGTCGAGAAATCCGCCTCGCGGAACGAGTCAAACTTGATCATTTCATGCTTCATTCAAAGTATTTCAAATTACGAGAAATTTGAAAACTTTGAAGGGGGTCTTGTAGAAGCATGAAAAATACGCTGGGGAATCATACGCGTAAAGCCCTCAACATGCAGGAAGTCTGCATAAAATAGAGCTCCAACACTAGGTGGCGTAAAACATGACTTCAGAGCCATTGGCGTACAACAGAGCTTCAATGCTATTCAGCGTAAAACATAGCTCCAGAACAACCCACGTAATACAGTATTTCCAGACTGCTTCGGCGTAAAAAGGTTGCTACATTGCCATTTCAGCGTAAAACCTGTCTGCTTTTAATGTAGCGGGAAGTTGTATGAGGAACTCTTCATATTCCTCGAATGAACCTGTCAATTGAAGCAGTGAACCTGACTCTGACAAAGAGTACTACACGGCGATCGAGAGAACGACTGTAATAATGATTCTGCACAGAGCCCCAGACTGTCGTCTAGTGACATAATCCTTGATATAAGATGTCGTTTACGCATTCAAGGAATACGCTGCCCATTCTACACAGGCAGACATGATCTTTACGCTCAGGATGAGACGAAACCAACAGCCACGTCAAAAGCTGTTCTTCGTACAGAACTCGAGGCACATCTCTACAATTAATGCGCGAGATAGGGGCAGATCTCTGCATTTAATGTACGAGATTTGGTTCTACTTTTAATGACTGGGTGAGCTATAATTAGGGCTAATACGTCCACATCACCATCCCCGCACATTACGCCAACCGGGCTATTTTCGGCTACAGGAGCACGTCGTACGCTCTCTCCTTAAAATACGCCAATCTGGCTATTTTCAAATATAGGAGTACGTTGTATGCTACCTCCTCGAAATACGCCAATCCAGGCTATATTTGCAAAGGTGCGTGGTAAGGCTATTCGGCCCAGAATACGCTCAAGACCTCAGTCAGGAAGGAATAACTGGCTATCTTTACGCTGGTAACCTATCCGTGCAACATCAAGCTTTACACAGCTACTTGGCTTCTACGCCAATATAATAGCTACTCGACTTCTACGCTATCATGACAGCTACTTGGCTTCTACGCCAACTTGACAACTATCAGGCTTCTACGCCTACTTGGCTTTTACGCCATTAGAACAGTTATTTCGCTTCTACGCCAATGAGACAGTTAGTTGGCTTCTACGACAACCATCTCTACGCGAGGGGCAGTTACCTACGTGGCTTGCATGCCGTGATCTTCGAAGCAGTTATATGCGTTACCTCATAATGGGACACGCGTCACACGTGGTTTCAGGAGATCATTTATACGTGGGTAACAGTTATTATAACTGCCGCGTAAAGAGCGCAACTCTCTCCGCTGTTTGGTTTCTATGCCAAATGGTCAGTTACTGTGACCTAGCTCTATAAATAGAGGTTTTCGATCACAAGAGAAAGAGGTCGACAATTCGGGCAGTCATCATCGGAAGAGAGATCAGAAAGAGAGCTCATACGGAGAGAGTTGACTGGCAACTTCGGCAATGAGAGTTCAATTCCCTCCTGCAGTCTCTGAAGCTTCTTCTCCTTCTTCTACAATACTTCTTCGTCATCGTGTAGTCCAAGGGACAAAGTAATCAACCGCAGATCAGACTCCTATAGCAATTTTTCCCTATAATTATTTTTATTGTACTTAACATCCTCGTATAGGATTAATTGTACTTTTCTCTTTTATTGTTTGTAAACAAGGTTTTATACAAACCCTCTATTTATTTTATCTCAAACAAAATGGCAACTCGCCAGGTGAATTTTCAAAACCTATCATGTTCATATTACCTCTGATAGTATTTTGTAAACCAGGAGAGTTTAACAGCCTGAGTTTGTAAATCAAAAGAGCTTCGTACAAACCATATTTGTTTTATTGTAAACATGGTTTAGTTAGATCATATTCATGATAGAATGGAGAGTAGCTTTTGAGTCATATCAAACTATTCATAAACCTAACCCTAACTCTAAGAGAAAACCTATATAAGCTTTCATTATTTATTATAGTCTTCATTTGTTTTTCTAATTAGTTCATCCCCAAATTGAGAAGAAAACTATAATCAATCCATTCTAAATCTCATATCTCTCATTTTTATTTCCTAAGGAGGCGAAGGAGCTTGTCATTGTTAAAGAAAGCTCGAAGAGGAGTCCAAGTGTTAAGGATCGTGTCAAGTTCGTCTTCCTCGTGGCCAAATACGGATATCTTCAAGGAGATCATTCAAAATCTAGGTAATTCTCTATTTTTTTACTCTATTTATGGTTAAGAACACCCATTGGACATATATAAACCCTTCTATAGGTAGAAATTACTTTTTATGGCTAGATTTTTATGGCTAGATCTAGGTGCTAGAAGCTCTCATTTATCCAGATCTATAATTTTGTCTTGTGGAATATTATTTTGTGTCTCAAATTTGGGGAGTTTTGGTTTATTAGTGTAATTCTCCTTAATTTTTATTTTTAACTAATTACTTTAGTGATATAATAATGTATTTGAAATTTATATATGGTGTTTGATGGATATTGGAGTTTTGGTACCATGATTATTGGTGTATCATGGGTATCTTGATGTGTTAACACTAGGTATTTAAATTATTGCCACACTAGTATTGTGTGTGTTAGTGTATAAATTATTATATGTATAGAAGAGATTAGAGTGTTTATGATGTGTTGTGTTAATATGGTGATAGAGAGTGAGTGTTTAATATTGTGTTAATATGGTGATAGAGAGTGAGTGTTTAGTATTATGTTAGGGATGTGTGAAGAGGGAGTTATAACTGTGCAGTAGTATGAGGTGGGAGAGTGTGTGTGTTGTGACAGTTGGGGGTCGAGCTCATGCCTGTGTGTGTCTTTGGAATGGTTTAGACTGGTTGTAGTGGACTTGGTGTTCAGTATACTTCAGGGTGCATATGGGGCATGGAGTGTACATGTGATTAAGCATGAGGGATAGGAGTGGTATCAGTGTGGGCTCTAATTGCTATAACTAGATGTCTAATTGCCTAATTTTATATAGAATATATAAATAGTTCACAACCTAAATAAACTTGGACAAACCATTAGAAATGTTGTAGTATAATATGGTTTTAGTCTATATTGACTATAGGTTTAAACTAGTACACTTTGTGTGTATTGAACAGGACCACTTGAGCTTGTTCTCTTTGTAATGACTACATAAGAGAATAAATACCTCTGTTATTATGGATGCTTGTGCTCTTAATTCAGATATAATAACAGACATGTATATGCAATGTGCATTACTTTGACTCATAAAATAGTGAGATTTATTATGGGTCAATAGCCTCTATGAATTGGGTAGTAGAATTGTGTGTAAGATAGACTATTGATTATAAAAGGATTCAATGTCTTGATACAATGGGTTGATGATGCCCCTTTAAGAAACTCATAAGGATTGTCATGTAAACCCTGTAGGTGAATTATATCTGACATGACAAATAAAATTGAATGGTATTACTTAAGGATAAAAGATGTGGATCAATATAGTTGCTAGTAACTTAATTTGATCGACGGACATTTGATATCTTAACATGGGAAGATGAACTTGCATATAATAAGAATGAGCCCATAAACAAAATTTGGGATTAGGAAGATACTACAATAGTAGCTCTTTACTAGACGAAGCTATTATTAACGGGACTGGGTTGTGTGTTCGAACTGAACATGGAATACCCAGATCCGCCAAGAGACCTAACCATTATTTCTTATCATGGTCCCTGTCGTAGCCTATAAATATCATCTATTCTCTGGCCGTCATATTGATCAGAAGTGAGCAGCTTTCTCTAAATTCGTCTTTCACGTAAGGAGAGAAAGAGGATCGGCCAAGGAGAAGAAAAGGTTGAAAGATCGTCGCCCACAAGACGTTCAATCTGAGAAAGGAATACGTGCAGAAGATCTCGGGGTCGCTAATTGATCAAGGTTGTTGAAAACCTTCATCTTCTTCTCGTTACTTCAGGTATAATTAGCGAACCATAGTTTTTGCCTTCGAAGGGTTAGATCATGTATTAAACTTGTTAATCTTCTATCGATTGATATATACACCAATCTACAGTCCTGGGGATCCCCAGTTCTATCAAAAGACAACTAAAATCCTCAACTACCCAACACAGTAGCTATCACAACATATACGAAGTCAATAAGTGAAACTACATAATGATGATCCTAAGTCTTGGAAGTATTCTCTGGATCCTGCACAACACCTGCCACATGTCATCAGTAGGACCATAGTATCTAGGGTACATCTCATCATCATCCTCTCCTATCACGATTATTCAATCAGGAAGGAGCAAAATAACACATAACCGAAACCACTCACAATATGATGCAATAAATAAATAATATATGATAATCAGAAAATAGACAAGTGACTAATGCATCTAATCAATTATGCACTTAACTAAATAAATAAAATAAAGTTTGACATTGGCCATAGCATGTAGGGGCTATAGTACTAGCAGTCAATCAATATAAATAAGACACTATTAGTACTAGCAGTTAATCAATTAATTGGACGTAAGGCACAAGTGTGCTAGCATTCAATCATCGTCAGGCTAATAGTAAACCACATACTTTGACTTATGTCACCCTCCCGACTCAATCAATAACAATCAATAAACAAGACATTGTGCAAGCAATATGTAAAAAATATAAATTATAAGTGAAAGAGAAATGTGTACTTGCCTCAATCTAATGGTGAAGATCGTACTAAATCCACCTAGAAGCCATTGTATAAGTGGTAGATCCTTAATCATCATAGTTTCAAACTAAACTCCTAATTTTTAATTTAGACACTCCTAGAACTTTAATTAATTTTGGATTTTATACTTCGACAGTTTAGTAACTAATCAACTAAATTCCTAAAGTTATTGGGCTTTAGCCCATGGTCCATTGGCCCTTTCAGGGTTCCAACTAATATTAGAACTGCCTACATTAATTCTCATTTGGATATGACCATTAAGTTTTCATAACTAACAACTGTTACTTTTTGTTCCCGATATACGTATTTGGAACATATTAATTTTTCTGCTTAGATTATTTCTTGTTTTCATGGTTAATTAGGTTGCATGTCATGGAGACTAGACACATTCTTTGGTTTAATTAGACTCATGGTTTAATTATTGGGTTGGTTTAGTCATGAGAGGACCCATGGTCCAAACCTCAACCCTAGCTATATAAGCTATCTTCTTTCTCTCTCCCTTCACTCATTCTTTATTTCCTCATCTTTCTTTCATTTCTAGGCAAGTACATCTTGCATGACATAGAAAAACTCTAGATTTTAATTCTTGCTTTTCCTTTGTATTTTATTAGTCTAATATGTGTATATTATGATTCTAATCACTTCTAATACTTTGAGTTTTTGGATTTGATGGATGAAATTTAGTATATCTACATTTTTAGTTAAGGGTTTTCATAGGTTCCATAAGTTTTTCTTGGTTTTGATATATTAAAACAAGGTATTTTAGAAAATAAAATTTTGGTTGATGGAGCACTTTATTTCGAGCATTTTGGCTTTTGGTTTACTTGATTCAGAGTTAAAATAAAAAATTTATGGAGAAAACAAATTTTTGGTTTTTGGAGTTTTTGCCATGGCTGAACTTGCTGTCTGGAGAAGACGAAGTGCTCATGCGGCCAATACCTTATGCGGCAGAGAGTGTTATGCGACCTGATCTCTGTGCCACATATACCTTCCAGTATGCATCCATCTTGTTGGATATAAGACTGATTATTACACAAAGTATTGTGAAACTAAGTGCTTAAAAAAGTTCGAAGTGACAGAACTCCTTGTGTGTCACTTGCTGAACGAATGAAAAATTTGCCAAGTCCAAGAGACATCTATGCGGCAAGCAGAGTATACGGAAGCAGACTTATGCAGTATTGGCACTATGAACCTCTTCTCTTTTGACACATAACTCTGCTTCGTCCTTAAACATTTTTTATGATTTTGTCTTTTCTCTGACACACTTTATGACTTATCACATCCATCACTTCAATCACTTCACCGACACGCATTTAATATACGTCACTCGGCACTTGTCCCAAGGAGTGGACTTTGACTTGACCTATGAGGCCTGAATCCTATATGGCACCGATCCCTATGCGACACTGATCCCTATGCGGCACCGACCTCTATGTGACATTGACCTATGCGACATTGATTCCATGCATCCGTAATTCTTATGCGGCCCCATATGCATATTTTATTATTTTGCTTAGTTGGATGTTTTATTGGATTTTGTGATTTTGTGCTTGTTATAAATGATTGTAAATACATGAGAACTAAGTGACCATGTATTGTACTTGACTATTTGCTTAAACCGACTATAAGTAGAAATGACCTATGCGGCCAAGTGACTATGGCTACCTATGTGCCTGACTCAACCCATGTGTTGCTATATGCTAGAACTTATGTGATTTACCAATGATTGGTGACTTGACTCGACTATTGGTATCCGTGCTGATACACTTACTACGTGTTATGTGTTCCTACGTGCTAAGTGTTCCTACGTGATTAAGTTACATATTTTACACCTAGGTGTACCTACGTGCTATACGACATGTAATATAATATAATTTCTCCAGCATGGATATGATAGTTGGTTAATAACCAAGCGTGGCTAGGACTTGTGTTGATTATTGTATTACGCTGGGGTGAATCCAAATTAAACTGCCAAGTGACAAAGTGAATTCCTATCTAGCGTGCCCCTACTACGGTACGACATGTAAGGAGAATAACATGTGACCATGCCATGTGATTCTAGCTAACTATAAGGTTAATTAGGCAACTAAAATATGTAGAGCATTGGGAGGGACAAAATCTCGAGATCGTGCTTAACTAGCCACCCTCAATCATATGGGAAGTGAAGGCTGGCCTCCATGGATATTGTACTATGTTTTCTATATGATCTTAGCATGGTGTCCTTCCGAGGGACCGGTGCATACTACTATGTGCTACGTGACGATTCATGGCTCGGCTATCCCCTGCTAGAACATGGCTTGGCCTGAGGATTCCTATTATATGCATAATATTTCTGGGATAACCCAGACTCCACCTAGTAAGCCCGTACGAGTGATTGGCCGATTATGTAACTAAACTTGGTTGTACATTGTACCTTTTGTTAAATAGTTTAGGGACATGGACTATCATGGTGCGATGGTATAACCCTTGTCATTGTTTGGTTGTAGGGTTAGATTGTTGTATCATGATAGACTATGAACTGAAACTATGAGACAAGACTATATATATATATATTCTTCCTGCTTTTGTTTCTTTATTCGTGCTTTCCTTTTAGTACTTATTATCCATTGGTTTTGCATGGCCAGATTTAGAGCTAGCACCCAAGGATCAAGTGTACTTCCCCTTGAATAATGGCGCGCACTAGGCGGATGGCCGTTGAAGAACACGAGTGGGTTTCTTGACCACCGATACTTGTTATTGTACATTTTACTCTTTTGGACGTTTAGCCACCGACACTTGTTAGCCATAAATTTGGACATTTAGTTTTCTTACATAATTATAATTAATCAGACTGCAGCTGATCATGGTCATGTACTTTTTTTACTCTGCTAGCTTATTATTTTGTGTGGCTGGTTTCTAGAATATTGTGGCAGGACGTTAAGAACGCCTAACTTTCTTGTCATACATTTTCTATGTTTACTATCCTTACTAGACTGATTGAGATATTAGATGTTCTATGTGACCCTATGTGACTTGCTTGTAGTATGCACCCCCTTGTCTAGTTACAGCCGTGACTGTCGTACATCGTTTTATACCTTATATGGGGGAGCTAGCCATATCCGTCTTCGTATTTTGGTACTGGGGCGTAACAGCCAAAGGTGGTGGCGCTGCTCGTCAGGAAGGTCCAAAAGTCTTCAAGAAGGTGTGAGAATCACCTCGGCATGTCGGTGACCGAGAGGAGTCGATGGTGAGGGCTAACGAGGATGAAGGAAATGGTTGAGGTAGTTACTTGTCCGGTGAAGTTGTGGTGACTACTGGTTTTAATAATGTAGGTTTGACTCATAGCCTATGATTAGAATGGCTGGGTCAGTTGGTTTTGACTGATGGTTACAATTTAGTTCGAATCAATGGGTTGGACGGGACGGGTTCTATGAACGATTGGGCTTCTAAGACATGGGTTACTAGTTTTTATTGAATTCAAACGGGTCTGAGTCTAACCGGGTTGACTATGGGCTGGGTTTGGGTTACGAATGAATAGGCTGGGCTCAATATAAAAATATGTTCACTCCACCATACATATTGTTGGGCTTAATGATTTTGGCTAGTGACAGTTTGATAGGCTGACAGTGGGTTGGAATGACTTGGCTTTCAATAATATACACTTAATATTTAGAAATAATACTTATATACTTTTAGCAATAACACTAGAAGTAATACTAATAATAATATACATTAGTAAGAATATTTACTAAGAGATTTATTGAAAAATACTATTAACAAAATTTCTATTTAAAAAAATTACTACTAAGAAAAATCATGTAGTGAATCTCCAGGAAAGAGGAGTTACACCGAGGAACTTACCACTAGAAACTCCCAAGAAGGACTTGAATGGATTCATTTTGAGTTGGTGTTCACGCATCAATTTGAATACCGTTCTTAGATCCGGGAGGTGATCATCCTTAAGACGACTATTGACTGCGATGTCATCTACATAGCATTCCAACGTTTTCCCCAAATACTTGCAAAAAATTATACTGATATCCTGTTGGAATATTGTACCTGCATTTTTCAAGCCGAAGGCCATTATTGTGTAGTAATACACTCCCAATGGTGTTCAAACGATGTATGGTTTTCATCTTCTGGAAATATCTTAACCTTGTTATATCCCGAGAATACATCCATGAATGACATGAGCTTGAAGCCGCAAGTAATGTCAATCATGAAATCACAAAATGGTTAGGAGACATTGTGATTATTTATTGCAGTATATCATAGCATATATATTATGTATCTAATTACGTCCCTCTTAGGACCTGGCTTCCTTCTAGTTGTAGACGATCAAGACTATCCTCAAGAGTACTGACTAGGACCCGATTCTTTATTTTCAGTCGTGGAGGTCTTTCTCTCTGAGTCTCTTTGATTATCTAGTTGGTGGACCTTTTTAGTTGATACTCTTTATTTTATTTATTATGGAGGTCGGACTCTATTTTAATTCTATTTTAAAATAGTCGTTTGATAGTGAATTTGTCTTCACCCAGCTATTTAGTTCTCTTGGACTACTTTGTGTTTGGTTTATCTGATATGTTTGATTATTTATTTTTATTTACTTCTGTGGATGAGATATAGTGTACCCCTGACTATGACATATATGCTTATTAGATGTAATCATATTACAGTGCACATATGTATTCGTGGGTTCCATATATTGTAGTAGCCTTCATATACATACCAGTTGGCATTGTTGTGTATTTTTAGTCCTACGTATTAGGGACTGGGACATGACAACAGGAAAGCACTAAATACATGATACACCAATCAATAAATACAATATCAAAAATGGGAAGTGAAAGTGCAATCAGTTCATACCGAGATCGTTCGAATCAACAGGACAATACCCAACCCACAAATTTTATATTAAAACAAAAGTAGTTTTTGCCTAACTTTGGACTCTCGATACACCAATCAAATGATCTAATTATTCTACAAAATTTGGCAGAGAGAATAAAGGTTATACCTGCTTCGAAAAGTAAGAGACAAATTTTGATATAAATGCACGATTGCAGAGTTATGCTCGCATGAAGACAATATTACAACGCTGAAATGCTTTCTTTCTCTTCTCCTTCTCTGCTATGTTTCTTCTTCGATAATACTCCGATGAGCGAGGGACTATGACTGTGTGGGTCGAGGGCGGTTAGCAAGGGAGATGGGGGTCCAGGGGCGGTAGCGGGCCACTACTACTGCCACATTGCTATTTTTGCTGCTTTATTGCTGCGGTCGCTGCTTTCTTCTATTATCGATAGATCGGCTGACGGTAGTATGACCTGGGCTGCAAGCAGGGGAGTTTGGGTAGGCGGTGAGGTTGACATGGTGGAGGTGAAGAAGGCGGTACAAGTGGAGGTGGTGAGATTATAGGGGTACAATCGATTGGATGTGAGGAGAAACAAGTGAATAATATGTTGCATGTTAATGGTGAATGTGGTGATAATAGAAGAAGAGGGAGAGGAGATGGAGAAGAATGAGAAGCACAAAGATGGGAGGGTGAGAGCTAGGTGGGGGGGGCATGGCTGTGTATGGGAAAGAAGTGAGATAACATGGGGGTGGGGGTAGAGAGCATGGGCTTATATGGGTACATGAGTAAGAGGGGAAAGGAGGCTCTGTGTGCACAATAGGGGGGAGTTGACTGTGTTTGTGAGTTAAAAAGAGAGAAATGTAGGCTTCGGGAGTGCATGAGTGGGAGAGATTAATATTAAAGAGAGACACGTGATAGGGAGTTATAGAATTGAGAGGAAGAAGAATTTTGAAAGAAAATGTGAGAGAAAGTATTTAGTAATCAATTTTAAACTAACTTATTTAACTTTTAGGATTAAATTTGTAAGTTTAGAAATATAAATTACAAGGAAATAATTAGTTATATAATTAATTAAGAAATAGTAAATAAAGATATACTAATTAATAATTTGGATAATTACAATTTTATAAATAAAAAATTTAATTAATAAGAGAAAGTAAATGAGTTAAATAAAAGAATTTTTTAAACACAACAACAAGTGATAGTTAAAAAATAATTTTTGGATAGAAAATTTAGGAAAGGAGAGGAGGAGTATCACTACTAGAATAACACATATCAGCGACGCCTAAAAATGTCGCTAATAGGTAAACTAACTTCGCTAAAATAATTTATTGACAAAATTAGCGACGTTTTTACGGTGTCGCGTATTTCATGGTCGCTGACAACAAAAATGTCACTAGTCGTCATAGTAGTGACGTATATTTGCGACGACACGATGTCGCAGAATATACGATGATTAGCAACATTTCGTCGTTAAATGGCGATGTAATATTTGGTCGCAAAACGTCGCTACATTAGCAAAATTATGAGCGACGTTTTGCTACAACAATACTGACATGGCAAGTTTTGCCATGTCAGCGTGTTAGCGACATACTAGCGACGTCCTTGGTATCAGGTAGCGATATTTTGATACTTTTTAGTGACATAAATGTACATCATGGAACGTCGTAATACGTCGCAACACGTCGCTAAATTGAAAAAATAGAATACAGTTTGTAAAATATTTTCCAACAAAACTATACCTGCAGTTATAAATCACAATTTATATAAATAGATCCAGAGTAACCCTCCGTTGAATTCTCTAGGTTCGCCGACCCCTTCGGTGGAACACTTAACACAGGTAAATTTTGGTGTACAGTTAAAATGAATAATAAACTAACTCACATAGAAAGAAATCTACAAAGTTATATTACACTAAATATGTCCCAAGAAGTACATAAATGAATTTAAAATAAGTGTCACATGCGTCTCAGAATATAATAAAAAGTATGAAATAAATACATCAAAGACCCAAGAATGGGCCAATACACACAAACACACTAAAACCTGTCTAAATAAGGACTGCTGATCAGGAGGAGCACCGCCGCACATCTAGAATAGAAGGAACTCATACTGCTTATGTGAAAGCATCACCGATGTCGATAGGGGAGGCAGTGATGGAAGCGGTGTCGATGCTGGCGGACCAGGAGGACGTATCTGCTCCAATGCTAACAGTCAAGCATTGTATGAATCCATGACAAATACCATCCTCGAAGTGTTCTCCGCCACCGACCGGCTCAACAAATCCTGCGTCACATGGATCCTCACAAGTAAGTCGCTCATGGTCGTATGCGACCCCTCCAGCTCCGTCTGTCTGCGCTCCGTAGACGCGGCCAGAGTTGCCAAGCTGCAATCTATCATCTGGCCCACAGTCCTAATCTCCATAAGGCTGTGATATGTCATATGGCTCAGAGTCCTGAGCTCCATAAGGCTATGCTCGAGCGAATCAAAATGTGTGATGATCTTCGCATCCTCCGTCTATGACACACACTGTGGCCTCTCCGTAATCCTCCGTAGCAACTCATTATGCAGGTTAGCAATCTGACGGTCAATGCTCTCCTAGGCTCGTATCGACGCCTACGAAGGCTGAGAGGAATGCAGCCAGACTGAGGGGGCTCTGGATGACTGAGTCGCAACATAGGCGCCGTAGGATCCCGTACCGTAGTACGTACCCCTCTGAAGACCACCAACGGCAGTCATCCAGAGCTCGTCCGCCGACGGAGCTGTAGAGGGCTACGAGGAAGTACCAGCCGCTCCCTCTGTAGGTGCACTAGCAGTCACCCGCTCTCTTAGTTTAAGATACCCGTCCTAGAAAAGTGATTGCTAACGTCTAAGTTACTTATTACTAACTATATAGATGTCTATTTGCATATTTTCTAAGTTATATTAAAACTTACACAGGGTACATACATAGGTCTGCATGGCCTTCTCATCGATGAGCTTTTTGCCCTTTCGATGGGTGGCCAGGAAGACTGTCACCATGTTGGCATCCTCACCCCTCTGTACCTGTTAAAAATTAAATTTTTTGTTATTAAAATTAAATATTTTATCCTATTTGCATTAAAATAATATATATTCAATAGAATACATACCAGACGACGGAATTTTTTTGTCATGGGAATCGAGCCACCACACTACTTTCCTGCCTTCTTCGACCGTTCCTTGTACTTGGGTTCGTCAAATCTCGTCTTTATCGCAGTCCACTGCTCAGGCATGATTCAACCGTGGATCGGTTTTCCGTCGCGATCACGGACCTTATGGTCATTGATCGCATCATGGATCATCTTGGCAGCGACGACAAGAAACTGCTCATCGATCTTCTCAGCCTGGTGTGGTGGATAGAAATAGATTTTCTACAAGAAGTAAAATAAAGAGTTACATAATATGCATAAATGATTATTGATATTAAAAGTAAATATATTTTTACCTTGAAGTAGGCAAACCAAAATGCCTTTCTATCTTCAGGAGCATCTGAGTAATTGATCCAAGGCCCACCATAGTTTTACCTCAGAAAATGCCACTTCCTCCTTAACAACCACATCCAATTTAACAGTAGGAGGAGTCACTTTCTCCTTAACAGTAGGAGATACCACTTCTTCCTTAACAGTAGGAGGTGCCTCTCTCAAGCGACGTGCACGTGCTCGGGTCATAGGTGCCATCTGGTAAGATAGATGGAAACAAAAAATATAATTGATAACATATATAAATATATGTATCCATACAATTAAAATAGATGTTATATTCCAATTAAAAATACAGTACATGGCTAGAGTTCTAAATGGATTTAATTTTATTTTCAATCCTCTTCTGAAAATTTATCTTCTTTGTTTTTCTTGTTCTCCTCTTCCTCTTCCTCGTCTTCACTTTCATCTACTTCGTCTTCCTCTTTGGATAATTCTACCTCTTCCACATGATTAGACATGTAATGAGGAACTTTCTTTCAGTCCACATCTAAAATATTTGTTATAATAGGTAGCTCATCCTCCTGATAAGCTATTTCGTTAATGTCAAAGGTATTTCTAGCTTTTGTCTTACATACTGCCCACCAGTCCGACCTCGTTATTCCCTGTTTAGGATAAGTTTTGAAGTACACGAGCTGAGCCTAACTTGATAGGACAAATAGTTCATAGTCTTGATATCGACGCTGGTAGTTTATATCCATAAGACCATGATTGTCTATTTTTCAACCTTGATCTTGGATCGAATCGAACCAATAACACCTGAATAACACAATCTTAGCAGGCTCTGTTCCATAATTATATGTCAACTCTATAATCTTCCTTAAGACGCCATAGAAATTATTGCCTGGATCGACATCTTTGTATCTGATACACAAACAACTATTTTTCGTAGAATCGAGATCCAAGAAGCTGTCTTTTATTGGAACTTTTGTTGACTTGAACCTAAACTCATTCACATAGTAGCTTGACTAGATTTTGATGGCATAAATTGGGGACGATCGACCTAAATACCAAAAAAATGATATTAAGTTCAGCGTTATGTTAATTATTGTGCATAGTGCATACACAAAAAGATCCCTACATATGCACTCAACCAAGAAGGGAAATAAAGTCTCATTTTCTGTTCTACTTCTTCATCTATTATGTATGGTCTCATCGACCTCACCTCATTATTAAATGTGCTAAAAAATAATAAAATATTGCCCGATTAGTGTAACAATATTAACGTATACTATTATATTAAGATGACATAAATATTGGCATATTAATTACTTACCCCTCTAGCTTCTCCACTTCATCCTCGTCACAGTTGAGTAATATATACAACTGAGTAGCCCTTAGCTCGTCATCATTCAGATATCTATTATTCATTTTACCCGAAGGCTTACCGAAAGCATTGAATACTTTCAGTATTGCATCATTAGATTCCTGATATTCGTCGTTATTTCTGGGAACTCTTGTTCTATTAGTAGCAACATGCGGCTTGAAATACATCGAGCAAAAGTTTGTAATCTTCTCAAGAATATATGCTTCACAAATAGAACCCTCGACCCGTGCCTTATTTTTCACCTTTCTCTTTTGGTGGTTCAGTTGACGCTCAAACGAGTACATCCATCGATAACCGACAGGCCCACCAACACTTGCCTCGTAAGAAAGATGAATTGGCAAATACTCCATGGAGTCGAAGAATCCAGGAGGGAATACTCTTTCAAGCTTGCACAGTGTTACCGTAGTGTCCTTCTCTTGCTTTTCTAGACGATCGATGATCAACTTTGTAGCACAAAGATCCCTGAATAATATGCTAAGCTTAGTCAATGGATCCCAAACTACCTGCGGTAAGAATTTCCGAAATGCAATTAGAATTAACCTCTCTATGAATACGTGACATTCGTGGCTCTTCATACCCTTCAGTTTGTTCTCCTTCGAGTCAACGCATCTTCTCAGATTCGACACGTACCTGTTGTCACGACCCGCACCCGGTATAGGGGCACGAGAGCGTGGGTACGTCCAGCCTACGCTGTAGCATCAATGGTAGAACGCTGTCTAGGTCTTGATGCTAACTAAACAATCTCACATGAGTATCCGACGCCATGAGGAGACATGGATACCACAATATAATATGAACAACATACTCAATCACAACTACAGCACGATAAGATCTCGAAGAAACAAGTAAGATGCAACACAAGTCTAAAATAGAATAGTCTAACTCAACAATATAATCCAAGTCCCAAATAAGTTTGTCGGGGACAAATCCGGTACCAAAATAGACAGCTAAGAAACTAACTAGATAACTAGTGATCCCGGCTAAACCTCCCGGAATCACAACTGAACTACTAAGTCCAAGTCTGCAGCTACTCACCCTGTGGTCCATAAATGTCGGACACCAGTCCTCTAGGCATAGTCTGGAAAAATATTTTCCAGTCAGGAAGGAGCAAAGTACATCTCAAATAACATTTTCATTTAATTGATAAGGGCTATAAAACAATAAACAGATAATGCTATATACTGAGGGAAGATAGTGAATAAATGCAATGGCAAAATAAAGAGACATGCAATGTAAAGAGACGGGCAATATAGACAATATAAAATAGTCAATGCATATATGAAACGTAGAGAATAAGGTACAATATCATATATGGTGATGTAGTATATGCTCTAATGTAGAGAACTGTAACTATTCTAAGTGTTTGGAATATCAGTCTATCATGTGATCGGCTTGGGACAAAATCAGGTTGGTTACATATGATTAGCTATGATTCATGTAAGGTCAGGCTAACCATTGGTTAGCTATGATGCTAGTAGTGGTCAGGCTAATCATATATAACAGCTATGAGGCATGTAATGGTCAGGCCGCACCCGACGTAAGATGTGGGGTGAGCTATGATGCATGTAGAGTTGGATATGATCACATAATCTACTAATATTTCCCCCGCCCCCAACTAGTACAGTGGATCCAATCACGACACGTCACGATACATGAGCAATATCCAATATATCATGTACACGGTCTAAATATCAATGGCGTGTACAATGTCAATACGATAATCAATATAACATCTTATGATTGCAGATCCAATCTATATACTAGTCCGTGTAGCACAGTGTCAAGAATCAGATGTAACATTTCGAGATACTGGAATTATAGATATTATCAAATAATTGGAAAAATTATCAGAGAATGTACTCGCCTTGGGTCCTTAGATGGTAACACCAATGTCCTGTTCCAGAATATCGTCTGGATGATCCAACAGTCCTATAGACATATCATAAATATAACATTTGCATCAGATGCTATACTATCTCACAATCAAAATACATCGAACTCAGGGGCTATGCCAGGTATGGCACTAGTCAACTAGGGTCAAGTGCGTTAAGTTGCACGGGCGTCGCGTCTGTGATTGTTGTGTAATCTGATAGTTGGTGATACGGGTCTTGCCAGTACGTTGATGTACATATGGAATCCTACTAACAGTTCACAGGGTCACGTGTAGTTACGGGTATCCTTATTTACACTCGAGTTACCTAGTAGAGGTACATATATAAATATACATATTATACTCATAATATATTACTAATTAACTACATACAAAATATATATATATATATACACATGATGAATTTACTCTATTATAGATATGTACACATATACATACTTAATCAAATTATACTATGTACATATATACATATATTAAAAAGGGTACTAGGGATGCACGTACAATACATACACATATGTACATATAGATTATTTTGAGAAATACACACACACACACATATATATATATATATATATATATATATATATATATATATATAGATATATATATATATATAGATATACCAAAAAATTACATATACTATATACTTGTATACAAGTACATATATATATATACCAATACAAATATATATATATAATACATACCAAAGTACATACTAACATATAGTATGAATACGTATATACTAATATATATATATGTTGAATACATATATACTAATAGGGAATACACTATATGTTAATACATACATATATATATATATGAATACATAAGTACTAATACATTAATTTAATTTATACTAGTATACATTTTATTAAATACATATTATATGAAATAAACCAATATATATATATATATATATATATATATATATATGTATATATATATATATATATATGTATATATATATATATATATATGTATATATATATATATATATATATATATATATATATATATATATATATATATACATATATATACTATTACATAGAATCCAATACATACGTATATGTATATGATAATGGTGGCCGCCGGGGGAGAAGCTGGCCGGAGAAGGAGGGAAGAGGGAGAGGCTCGCGGTGGAGGGTGGTGGTTCCGATGGTGGTGGTGGTGGTGACAGTTGATGATGATGGTGTTGCTGCTGCTGCTTCGGGTGGCCGCCGGGGGAGAAGCTGGCCGGAGAAGAACAGTGGGAGGAGGGAGATGCAGGGAAGATGATAATGGTGACGGTGGTTCTCGTGGTGGTGACGGGCTGGAGAAGGGTGGAATGGCAGCAGGGAAGGCAGAGCTAATGGCCGGAGAAGAGGAGATGGGATGGCCGAAGAAGAACAGTGGGAGGGGAGTATCGACGATGGTGGTGGCTGATTCTGATGGTGGTGATAGGTCGGAGAGGGATGATGGCACTGGTGGTGGTAGGGTGGTTCGTCTGGTCGGTGTAGGGAGTCGGGACTGATGGTGGTGCCGGTGGTCGAGCGGGGTACAGCAGCAGAAGGTCGGAGGGATAAGCGGAGCTGCACCGGAGTACAAAGCAGCGGGGAGCTCACCGATGTCGAGGGTGGTGGAGTGAGGCTGACCGGAGTAGGGAGTCGGGGTGCAGGCTCGACTGTTGGCCGGAGGAGAAACTGGAGGGAGGCCGGGGAGTTGCAGCAGGCCGGAGCCGGAGTAACAGCGCCGGAGGGGATGAGTCGAGTGGGTGGTGGTGTGGGTGTCGGCTCGAGGGTGGTGGAGCTTCGGTCGCCGGCCGGAGGGATGCCCGGGGAACAGTGTGGTGATGGTGATGATCCGCCCCCCTTTTCTAAAATTCAAAAAGAATGAGAAGAAGAAGAAAGGAAGAAGAAGAAGAAGAAGAGAAGAAGAAGAAGAAAGGAAAAATAAAGAAATGGAGGGTGGCTACGGTTGAGGGCTTGTGAGGAGATGGGGGCTTCCCTAGGTTTGGGGATTAGGTCATGTTGGGAAGGGTGAGGTGATGTGACCTTTTATATGAAGGGTGATGGGAAGTGTGTGGTGATGATGAGCCCCATTTTGAATGGGTGGCCAGGATTCGTCATGGAGAAAATCATTCATGTAAGGAGGGGGGTTGGTTGACTTGTCAAATTGTGGGCTTCTCCATTTGGTTAAACCAATGGGGTGTTGACACCTAATGCAACATTTGCAAATTAGCCCCCTTAAATTTAGGTATTTGCACAGACACATGAAATAATAAAAAATTGGTGGGCGATTTGGTGTTTGGTGTCTTTTAGGGTGAGGGGGTGTTGTGTGTTTGGTATGGGCTTAATTAATGGGGTATTTGGATTAAGTCGGGATTAAACGGGATTAGTCAAAATGGTATCCCTAAATTAAATAGAATTAAATGCAAGCGGTGTTCTAAAATTAATTAGCAGTACATGGGGCCAGAATTAGGTTGGGACAAAAATATCATTAGTGAAGAAGACCCAGAACAGAATATTATCCTAATTTGGGTTGCACAAAAAATGGGTCGAGATTGCCTCCAATTTCGATTGGAACGCACAACGATGCAAAGTTGGAATTTATTTAAAAATTAAATAAACGTCCGCGACGAATATTGTGCGGCTAAAATGAAGCACAAGAGATCATAATTATGAGTTACAAAAAGGTCAGAATGGAAGGCGGACACGTCTAAGGCAAGGTTGCAAAATTTGTTGGAAGGCAAAAGCTAGGGTAGCGCTCCAAATATCGAAGCAACGACAAGGCGCAATAATTAAATAAAATAACGATAATAATTACAACCTCAATTAATTAAATTCTAATTAATACAATTTAATACACAACCCTATAATTTCGTCAGGTGTTCATCTAGTGGGCTGCTAGGTCAAGTCTACCAGCTCAACATTAATGAACACTATAAATATAATATTATAAATATATATCTCATGCAATTATTTAAATTAAATACACGCAATATTAATTATGTATGAAAAGTCAAAAATACCCCTGTCTTTGGAACGTGGTAGTGACAAGTCTACCCTCCTTAAAAGAATTTCGTCCTCGAAATTCAAGATCCTCAATAGTAGTATTTACTCGTTATATTATTTTCCATCAAAAGTTAAATTCATCAACCCACATAATCATGAAATACTCTACCTTGTCATTTCACAATTTTTAAAATTCTGAAATTATTGGATTCCTGAAAATTCTTAAATTTAATCATTGAATTCCATTCGTATCATAATCTCCTCAGAATCTGATATTAGTAATTAAAACCCAAAATTTGATATCTAATCCTCTAATTTAATCCAAACAATGCACATTTTTATAAATTAAGAAATTCCATCTAAAAATACTAATCCATGAATCTAATAAAATTTAAAAATCTCGTCCCAAAAAGTTTGTGTTTAAACACTAACCCATTTATCATCTTACTCCTCAATTTTGAGCAAATCACTATATACAAATTTTTTACTATCTAATCCTTTAATTGAAGTCGAGTCAATGCATGTTTATAGAATTCAAATCCTCATCCCAAAATTTAAAATCGAACACTAATCCGTTAGTGATCTCAATCCTCGATTTCTTTTTTCTACACCAAAAATAATAATGTAATAGTTATGAAATTTTCAATACCACATTCAATATAAGTTCATAACTTGCAGGCCAATGAACATAATGATAATCTCCTTAATTTCCTCAATGTTAGCGACATTCAATCATTCCATGATCTTCATAAAATTTATGATTTAACAAATCGTCAATTCCGCTACGTTAGTTTTCACTCTTTATTTAAATTTATATTTTATCCTCAAAATTTAAGGCACCTTGTCTCTCTTTGTCGAATCATAACCCTTTCATTAATTCCTTTACTACGGTCAACTCTCAACAATCAAGGTATAAGAGAATCCTACCTATAGTCATACAACACGCAATACAGAAACATGCATGGTCATAGTCTCCTTTGTCATGGTATTATGGTCTATGTCGGGGTGTACTACTAGCTATACTCTAGCAAGAGAATCATTGATACACGCTACGGTGCTAAGGAATCAAGCAATCAATCAAACAGACGGAAAAATGAACAGAAGGAAGAACAGAACATAGTCTTCTAACCCATTACTTGGATATCTTTATCCTCTAATATACACTTAACTCTGGCACATTCACTAACTAATTCCTATCCTTGTACACTGGTACCCATTTCAACTAATCATTAGTCCACAACATCTATGAATACATCCTCATTGCACACACCTGTCTATTAATACCAAAATCTGATACCAAGGACCTGTAGCACAATCATAGGTCAATGATGCATTCAAAGTTTGATACTCCTATCCCTTTAGGTACCTTTGTTCTACTAGAAGTACACCCACTGCTAGTTCTCTTACTTACTACAATTGTTCATACTAGTTATTCTTATCACTCAAGTGCACACCAAGTGCAACTCTAGATGGACAACCAAGTCTGTTTGCAGTACCATCTCAATCATGCCCAAGCCAACAGATCCTTACGCACTCATTTCATCCACTCATATTCTAATATATATTTCTTACCCATAAAAATTTAATCCTCTAACTAAAATCATCAAAATTTTACTTCTCGAACGATTTAAAATAAGAGACATATACTTCCTCAAAAGTCAAACATTCAATATCGAAATAAAACTTTAATCGCTTCTAAAATCTTTATAGCTTTGACTATGTTTATTGAATCAAATTTGAATCCTCAAAATTCAATAACATAGAATCTTAACTCCTCAAAATTCTTAAAAATTAAAATTCATTTCCACTCTTAAATTTCAAATTCACAAATATACATATAATACTCACGGTCTCTAATACTCATGGTGCACTCAAATACACCCATTGTCTATTCTCTCAACTGTGTACTGAAATTTGTACTGTCCAAATTACTTGCACTATTACTTCCAAATGATCAAAGTCATCATCACACGTATTTTCTCCAATGAGTTTCTATCTATATTAACTGATATACTAATTTAACATTATCATACAAGGCACTTACTATTAGTACCTTGCTCAACTAATCCTTGATATAGAATCATTAGTACCCTTGGTATGATAACACTAGCTTCATTATTGGATCATCTCATCAACTTATTAGAACTCACGATTACTTGCACCTTCTATAACACCCATGTTTCACTTTACTCTCATGGGCATGTATATGGTTCTTCATCTCGATTGATGTATATGTATTTCTCTATAATCTTTTACAGCCTGTTAAACTAATCTGTGATATGCTTCACCACTTTCATTACCAATCCTAATATTTCTCTACTCATGACATCTCATTATAACTCTTTATGCATATACATTTCTTTATTTTTTTAACACACCCGGTATCAATCATCAAATTGAACATCATGCTCCATTAATCCTTAACACAATTCCTTGATACTTAATTGTTTACATAGATTATCCAATTACATAATCATGATTATCCAGGAAGGGTATGCTGGCTCTGATACTAACTCTTGGAATCATCACTGATACTCTTTTCTCCTTCTATCTATAGTGCCAATACTAACTAGAATCCACCTATCATAGAACTATTGCTACAACGCACTATGCTATGGGTTAACTCTAGATTAATGCCTACTGCTCACATTTCCAACTAGGAAACACTTACAAACTCACAAGCAACACTAGGTAAATACTAATAATCAAGACACATACATAATTACAAGTCACTAATTATCATACTCAACAAGGAATCCTCAAAGAATAGAAGCTCAAAAAGGAACTAGATTGAGGACTAAAGATATTTCTACTGCTAGCAAACAAAAGAAGCGATGGAATAAAGTCCTGTAATAACAGAAATAGATAAGTATTGAGATGATACTTTAAGAACCAACTTAAGATACAACCTGATAATCATACATGTCTGTCAGAAATTATGACACTCAGAATCCTCGCCACGCCACTAAGCATAGGTGCGTTAAACGACAGGTTCTGTAACTAAGGTATGCAACCCTATAATCATGTCATCTAGAATCCTCGCCACGCCAACCGGTATGGCTGCGAGAGACTCTAAATTTCATAACTAAAGTATGTACATCCAAGTCAGGTTCCTACGTTCTCGTCACGACAGCTAATATGGCTGCGATAAACTCTAGGTTCCATAACCAAAGTAGACGTTTTACCTTTCTCACTGTCCTCATCAACATATGTCATCAGATGATACCGTAAATTTTAGCCCATAAAATTCATCTTGATATAAAATTAACTCAACAACGATACCAAAAATTTAAAGTTAACAACTGGTCAACAAGAATCAAACTCAATATCAACAAGCGAGAACAGACGAAAGCAAGGGGAAAGGAATTAAATTAGAATTCATAATGAGATTCTCAAGGGTCATCCCAGGAATCTCTCAAGAATTTTGTGATTGAGTATCCTCTCTCATCCTAGTATCCTATGTCCTATATTCTATAGCAGGCACGCAGTAGTACAACTAAGACGTCGCACTACCACGATATCGCACAACTTGCGAAGTCTGACCTGCATGGGCCACCACTAAAAACGTGTCATGACCCGTACCCGGTATAGGGGCACGAGGGCGTGGGTACGTCCAGCCGATGCGGCAGCATCGGCGGTAGAACGCTGTCTAGGTCTTGATGCTAACTAAACAATCTCACACGAGTATCCGACTCCATGAGGAGACACGGATACCACAATATAATATGAACAACATACTCAATCACAACTACAACACGATAAGATCTCGAAGAAACAAGTAAGATGCAACACAAGTCTAAAATAGAATAGTCTAACTCAACAATATAATCCAAGTCCCAAATAAGTTTGTCGGAGACAAATCCGGTACCAAAATAGACAGCTAAGAAACTAACTAAATAACTAGTGATCCCGGCTAAACCTCCCGGAATCACAATTGAACTACTAAGTCCAAGTCTGCAGCTACTCACCCTGTGGTCCATAAATGTCGGACACCAGTCCTCTAGGCATAGTCTGGAAAAATATTTTCCAGTCAGGAAGGAGCAAAGTACATCTCAAATAACATTTCCATTTAATTGATAAGGGCTATAAAATAATAAACAGATAATGCTATATACTGAGGGAAGATAGTGAATAAATGCAATGGCAAAATAAAGAGATAGGAAATGTAAAGAGACAAGCAATATAGATAATATGAAATAGTCAATGCATATATGAAATGAAGAAAATGAGGTACAATATCATATACGGTGATGTAGTATATGATCTAATGTAGAGCACTGTAACTATTCTAAGTGTTTGGAATATCAGTCTATCATGTGATCGGCTTGGGACAAGATCAGGCTGGTTACATATGATTAGCTATGATTCATGTAAGGTCAGGCTAACCATTGGTTAGCTATGATGCTAGTAGTGGTCAGGCTAATCATATATAACAGTTATGAGGCATGTAATGGTCAGGTCGCACCCGACATGAGATATGGGGTGAGCTATGATGCATGTAGAGTTGGGTATGATCACATAATCTACTAATATTTTCCCCGCCCCCAACTAATACAGTGGATCCAATCACGACATGTCACGATACACGAGCAATATCCAATATATCATGTACAGGGTCTAAATATCAATGGCGTGTACAATGTCAATACGATAATCAATATAACATCTCATGATTGCAGATCCAATCTATATACTAGTCCGTGTAGCACAGTGTCAAGAATCAGATGTAATATTTCGAGATACTAGAATTATAGATATTATCAAATAATTGAAAAAATTATCAGAGAATGTACTCGCCTTGGGTCCTTAGCTGGTAACACCAATGTCCTGTTCCAGAATATCGTCTGGATGATCCAACAGTCCTATAGACATATCATAAATATAATATTTGCATCAGATGCTACACTATCTCACAATTAAAATACATCGAACTCAGGGGCTATGCCAGGTATGGCACTAGTCAACTAGGGTCAAGTTCGTCAAGTTGTACGGGCGTTGGGTCTGTGATTGCTGTGCAATCCGACAGTCGGTGATACGGGTCTTGCCAGTACGTTGATGTACATATGGCAGCCTACTAACAGTTCACAGGGTCACAAGGTCATGTGTAGTTACGGGTATCCGTATTTACAGTCGGGTTACCTAGTAGAGGTACATATATAAATATACATATTATACTCATAATATATTACCAATTAATTGCATACAATATATATATATACACATGATGAATTTACATTATTATAGATATGTACACATATACATACTTAATCAAATTATACTATGTACATATATACATATATATATATATTAAAAAGGGTAGTAGGGATGCACGTACAATACGTACACATATGTACATATATATCAGTTCGAGAAATACATACATATATATATATATATATATATATATATATATATATATATATATATATATATATACCAAAAAATTACATATACTATATACTTGTATACAAGTATATATATATATATATATATATATATATATATATATATATATATATATATATATATATATATATATATATACCAATACAAATATATTTATAATACATACCAAAGTACATACTAACATATAGTATGAATACATATATACTAATATATATATGTTGAATACATATATACTAATAGGGAATACACTATATGTTAATACATACATATATATATATATATGAATACATAAGTACTAATACATTAATTTAATTTATACTAGTATACATTTTATTAAATACATATTATATGAAATAAACCAATATACATACATACATACATACATACATACATACATACATACATACATATATATATATATATATATATATATATATATATATATATATATATATATATATATAATACATATACTATTACGTATGATACATATATACTATTACATAGAATCCAATACATACGTATATGTATATGAGTACGTATACACTAAGTTATATAACACTAAATGAAGGAGGGAAGAGGGAGAGGCTCACGGTGGAGGGTGGTGGTTCCGATGGTGGTGGTGGTGACAATTGATGATGATGGTGCTGCTGCTGTTGCTTCGGGTGGCCGCCGGGGGAGGAGCTGGCCGGAGAAGAACAGTGGAAGGAGGGAGATGCAGGGAAGATGATGATGGTGACGGTGGTTCTCGTGGTGGTGACAGGCTGGAGGAAGGTGGCAATGGCAGCGGGGAAGGCGGAGCTAATGGCCGGAGAAGAGGAGATGGGATGGTCGGAGAAGAACAGTGGGAGGGGAGTGTCGACGATGGTGGTGGCTGATTCCGATGGTAGTGATAGGTCGGAGAGGGATGATTGTCATGCCCCAGTCCCAAAATACCGAGGGACTAGACACGTGGCAATGGCCAGCAGCACACACCGATGGACAAACCTATTTTAATGAATCCATCGGGGCATACTTAAGTTGTAGTACAACAATAAATAGGCCCAATGATACAAGTCACAGTCTATTCTAATCTTATCCACAACAGATAATCACAGATCAAATGCCAGAATAAATATAAATAAATTTAAACTAACATATCTCAATAAAAGTGTCTCGGAGAACAAGTCTGATACATCAATGCAATAGACAGGAAATAAAGTAACTAGAAACAGAAATAACTTAGTATATAAATCCAATACTCAGGAAAAGTCCTCTGGGTCTGGTACTGCTCTAATGTATGCACCTGTTCCTGCTTCTGCTAATGCTCCGGTCCCGTATACCTCCGAATAGATCTCGTCAGCTAATCCTGGGGACATAATCCTGATCCAGGTCCTCAGGGGACATAGCAAGGTACAAAATAACTCAAGCCAATATAATGCAGTGAAATAATCAATAAAATAAATAGGATAAATATGTAACCATCTATGTGAAATGCAAGTGAGAGCATCACTAGTACTCAGGCTGAGACTACTACATGCTCTGTGTCTGGGAGCCTGTAGCAGAGTTTACTATGTATTTTATTATGCATTTACTATGTTGTATATATATGAAATCAGCCTGTAGCTTGTGTGTCTCTCCCCACCCAATGTAATCACACGTCTCATGTCCATGATGCCTCATGTCCATGTCACGTAAGATCATATCTAATGCAGCAAGTCATATAATGTCTATGAATATAATGTCTATGTCATAAATCATGCATCCTATACAGAATCACCTTGAATATCTCAGGAAGATTCTGTCTCATGAATAGTGTCAAGTGTCTTGGGTTATGATGTACTTAATAAGACAAGTACGAGAATGTATAGGGTCTCGGTATCCATGTCTAGAGACGTTACACAACTCCGCGTACGGTGTTGGCACCCGACTATTAATCGGACGCTAAGTAAGTCACACGGTCCTAGGTCAAGCATGTACAACAATATATAAATAAGTCAAGAAAATATGTAACAAGAACTGCAATGTTGGCAAGGTACACTTGCTTGGGGTGTGAATACCAATAGTTATCCCTATATCAGTGGAACCTACAGGTACTCCTCCAAAAGCTGAAATAAACATCACCAACAGTCTCAGAAAATATTAAATAGCTAGAAACGCCTATCCTTAAGTCCAATTTGGACACTGGGGCAAAAATGACAGTTTCTGGTCAAAGCGGGGTCCACATGTGGGCCGCTTTGCACCGAAAATGTGTCAGGGTCAAAGGTCTCCAAATTCGTCAAACTTAGTGTCAACAAGTCCAGAACGATGATACGAACCCAACGAAACTTCCAGAATTGGATTTCGATGAGCCGATCACAAAATCATCCATCAAGTGGAACCGCGGGGCCCACGATATGCGATTTTGTCAACGTTCTCAGAATCGAACCAAACTTGGGTCACAGGACCAGCGTATTGCTATGAGTCCGATGGCGCAAGTTTTGTTTCGATCCGACGTGTGTACACAAAGTTATAATATGTTCTAGAACAGGCAGATACGGGACGTTGTCGACGGATACGCGTTGATTCCGGTATGCACGAACATCCAAATCAACTTCTGCGAAATCCCGCATGTCCGTATTAACGGCGTGCACCTTTTGGTGAAGATCGCACGCGACCAAGTCGTCCCGTTTGGCGGAGCATACTCGGTTTCGGGGGAAAATGGGGTTTTATTTTCCTGTTTTTGGATCGCGGTTCGCGATCGCCACAGGATGCGACGCACCTAGCGGGTTACACGGGCATCGAGAGGGTTACACAGCCTACGCGTCACAACTGACAGAATAGAAAATAGAATAACAAGGAGAGAGAATGGGTTACCTGAACAGGGCTTCGTGGAACAAGGATTTCTCGTGTCCGGGTCACTGTGTAGTGTCCTGGTTCGAATCTGCCGTATCCGGGTTCTGGAATGCTGCTGTGTCCGGGTCAGCCGTATCCGGGCTAGGGCAGCGGGTCATCGAGGCTGTGCGGGGCTGGGCGAAGGACGATGAGGTTCGAGTCGACGGTTTGTCGACGGCTAGGGCAGTGGAGATGGTCGGGGGAGGATAGAACTGGGCGGTGGTCGAGGAAGACGAGGTCGGGGACGGGTCGAGCGGGGCTTTGGGGAGACTGAAGGGTGGAGGAGATCGTCGGAGGGATCGACGACGGTAGATTCGGGGGAGGATGGAACGGGGCTAGGCGGAGGAAGACGAATGGTTCGTCGAGGCTGCGCGAGGGATGACGAATGGTTCGTCGACGGGAGAGATGGCGGCGAGGGGAAAACTGGAGGAGGAGGAAGTTGTGGATGCTAGGGTTCAGGCGAGGGCGTTCGTCGGAGCGGCGCTGCGGTGTCCGGGCGGAGAAGGAGATGGCTAGGGTGATCTGGCGGCGGGGTACGAAATTCGAGACAATATATAGGGCACCGGAACAGTATTTCCGGGTTAGATTAGGATTAGGGTTTCGGGTCCGGGTCGGGTTCGATTCGGATCCGACACGACCCATTAAGAGATGGGTTTGGTTTGGTTCAGTTTAACAGCGGTTTGGGTCGATTTGGTTAAGAATAAACCAGGTTCAGTCAGGGTTTAATTAGGTTTAAATCTACATTAGTTTCTAGGGCTTTAAAAATATTTTCGGGGTCCAATAATTTCCGAAAAATTATCCTATGTCTAGTTTTTCATTTTACACCATAAAATATTATTTTCATAATATTTTAATATTAATTAACAATAATTAAAAATCATTTAATTTCCAATACCTAGGTTTTAATCAGTTAAAACCCCCAGAAAATCCAGAAAATAATGAAAAATCCATTTTAAAAAATTCCTGAAAAATCAGGGGGTTTACAATCTACCCCCTTAAGAGGATTGTGTCCTCGTAATCAAAGAATAATCGGTCAACAGAGATGACACGGCTGCAAATATTTGTTCAAAGTATATCACGATCAAGGAGATTCAAGGTTGATGGTTTTGAGAAGAACACATAGGAAAAATTATTTTCCTAAGCATTAAAAGTTATGCAATCTCCTATATGAAGGAGATCTAGAAGACTACAGTTTAGAAAACTAGGTTATCACTTAAAACATACTAGGTTATTAATTATAAAACGTTCTAGGTTGTTGATTATTAGCAAGTTTAAAATTTCTAGGTTAAGGCTGATGTCACGAACCAACAGGCACAAACTAAAGAAAATCTAGAAGAAGATAACTATAAAAACTTATGAGCATTAGCTACTCCATGAATCTGCGCGTCCTCCAAAGTCATCGCGAAGGCTTGTCCGCGTCCTTGCGGTGGATTCCTCTGCTACTGCTGGGCCTGCTGGAAGAGTGCTGCTTGTGGTGCCAAGGGTGGCCTCGGCTGATTTCCTCCTTGGGCTGGTGGTCTGACTACTTCAACTCCCGTTTGCAGTATTCCTAATGCTGGATGAACAGGCCTTGGTGCTGGTGATAATTGTCTGTTTAACATTAGTGCTCCCTTTAGATGTTGAGGATAATCCTTGGCTAAGTGTTAGTTGGACGCGCAAATTAAGCATAACCCCAATTTATGTCTGCACTCGTTCTCAATGTGGCCTCTCTTGCGACAATATTGACAGATAGGCAGTGCCTGCAGAGATGCTCGGGGTGACTGGTGCAGGTGAGAACTCTTTGCAATTTCTTCCTGTGGTGCTCCGGCTGATGCTAATGTGGCTGGTTGATGAATCATCACTGTTTTCTCTCGACGTTCAGGGCAATCCCTTACCGAATACTTTTTGGATCCGCAAGATAAACATAGTCCTAATCTGAGTCGGCATTCTTTAGCGAAATGGCCTATTTTGCCACAGTAGTGACAAGTAGGAAGGACTAGTGCAAGTGGTGTAGATGCTCTCTGTGGTGGATTCATTTATGGTCGCTTTGCAACTCTTTCTTGTTGTGCTTGGTCTGGTACTGATGCATATGGCCGCTTCTAGCTAGACTCTATCCTTGTGATGCACTCCATGGGTCGTGCTGCAGCAAGAATGTCCTCGTCTAAGGTAGTTGTAACGGAGCTGATTAACTTCCGTAGCTCAGAGCTAAATCTGTCGATGAACTTCTTCGCTTGGTTTTGCTGAGCTTCTTGATGAATCTTCTGATAGGCTTGCATCATCGCGTAGAACATTCAAAACATTTGTTGTTCGTCCATAGCCTACCCTTGTGGAACGTAGGCATCGGTGGAGCAAACTGCGTTGATGGTGGAACGTAATCTTGTTGGATTCTCGAGGCATGCTAACTTGCTTGACTGCATTGTTGAGCTGGTTGACCTTTTTCTACCGGTGTTACTTCTCTTCATTGGTTACCAAAACATCCCGTGGTGATCTTACAGGAGTCTCGTTGTTTGATCGTGAATCCATAACTCTGCAATCAAAATAAACAATAAGAGGCGCACAGGAATCAAGGCAAGATACAAGTCAAGAAATAAATTTGAATCCGATATAGATATCAAGAACGATTCAAACAAGTGGATGAGATCCTAAAAACTTATCCTATTATTATTGCAGTCTTGCTCGGTCCCTAAGTTAAAACCGAACAATTTAGTCGTAGACCTGCATGGGCCACCACAAAAACCATGTCACGTCCCAGTCCCAAAATACCGAGGGACTAGACACATGGCAATGACCAGCAGCATACACCGATGGACAAACCCATTTTAATGGATCCATCGGGGCATACTTAAGCTGTAGTACAATAATAAATAGGTCCAATGATATAAGTCACAGTCTATTCTAATCTCATCCACAATAGATAATCACAGATCAAATGCCAGAATAAATGTAAATAAATATAAACTAACATATCTCAATAAAAGTGTCTCGGAGAACAATCCGAGAACAAGTCTGATACATTAATGCAATAGACAGGAAATAAAGTAACTAAAAACAGAAATAGCTTAGTATATAAATCCAATACTCAGAAAAAGTCCTCTGGGTCTGGTACTGCTCCAATGTATGCACTTGTTCCTACTTTTGCTAATGCTTCGGTCCCGTATACCTCGGAATAGATCTCGTCAGCTAATCCTAGGGACATAATCCGGATCTAGGTCCTCAGGGGACATAGCAAGGTACAAAATAACTCAAGCCAATATAATGCAATGAAATAATCAATGAAATAAACAGGGTAAATATGTAACCATCTATGTGAAATGCAAGTGAGAGCATCACTAGTGCTCAGGCTGAGACTACTACAAGCTTTGTGTCTGGGAGCCTGTAGCAGAGTTTACTATGTGTTTTACTATGCATTTACTATGTTGTATATATATGAAATTAGCATGTAGCCTGTGTGTCTCTCCCCACCCAATGTAATCACACGTCTCATGTCCACAATGCCTCATGTCCATGTCACGTAAGATCATATCTAATGCAGCAAGTCATATAATGTCTATGAATATAATGTCTATATCATAAATCATGCATCCTATACAGAATCACCTTGAATATCTCAGGAAGATTCTATCTCATAAATAGTGTCAAGTGTCCCGGGTTATGATGTACTTGATAAGACAAGTACGAGAATGTATAGGGTCTCGGTATCCATGTCTAGAGACGTTACACAACTCCGCGTACGGTGTTGGCACCCGACTATTAATCGGACGCTAAGTAAGTCACACGATCCTAGGTCAAGCATGTACAACAATAAAAAAATAAGTCAAGAAAATATGTAACAAGAACTGCAATGTTGGCAAGGTACACTTGCTTGGGGTGTGAATACCAATAGATGTTCCTGCATCATTGGAACCTGCAGGTACTCCTCCAAAAGCTGAAATAAACATCACCAACAGTCTCAGAAAATATCAAATAGCTAGAAACACCTATCCTTAAGTCCAATTTGGACACTGGGACAAAAATGACAGTTTCTGGTCAAAGCGGGGTCCACATGTGGGCCGCTTTGCACCAAAAACGTGTCAGGGTCAAAGGTCTCCAAATTCGTCAAACTTAGTGTCAACAAGTCTAGAACGATGATACGAACCCAACGGAACTTTCAGAATTTGATTCCGATGAGCTGATCACAAAATCGCTCATCAAGTGGCATGATACGCGATTTTGTCAACGTTCTCAGAATCGAACCAAACTTGGGTCACAGGACCAACGTATTGCTACGAGTCCGATGGCATAAGTTTCGTTTCAATCCGACGTGTGTACACAAAGTTACAATGTGTTCCAGATCAGGCAGATACGGGGCGTTGTAGGCGGATACGCGTTGATTCCGGTGTGAACGCATATCCAAATCAACTTCTGCGAAATCCCGCACGTCCGTATCAACGGCGCACACCTTTTGGTGAAGACCTCACGTGACCAAGTCATCCCGTTTGGCGGGGCGTACTCGATTCCGGGGGAAAATGGGGTATTATTTTCCTGTTTTTGGATCGCGGTTCGCGATCGCCACAGGACACGATGCACCGAGCGGGTTGCACGAGCATCTAGAGGATTACACAGCCTACGCATCAAAACTGATGGAACAAAAAATGGAACAACGAGGAGAGAGAATGGGTTACCTGAACAGGGCTTCGTGGAACGAGGATTTCTCGTGTCCGGGTCACTGTGTTGTGTCCTGGTTCGAATCTGCCATGTTCGGGTTCTGGAATGCTGCTGTGTCCGGGTCAGCCGTGTCCGGGCTAGGGCAGCGGGTCGAGGTTGTGCGGGGCTGGGCGGAGGACGTCGAGGTTCGAGTCGACGGTTTGTCGACGGCTAGGGTAGTGGAGATGGTCGGGGGAGGATGGAACTGGGCGGTGGTCGAGGAAGACGAGGTCGGGGACGGGTCGAGCGGGGCTTGGGGGAGACTGGAGGGTGGAGGAGATCGTCGGAGGGATCGACAACGGTGGAGTCGGGGGAGGATGGAACGGGGCTAGGCGGAGGAAGACGAAGGGTTCGTCGAGGCTGAGCGGGGGATGACGATGGGTTCGTCGACGGGAGAGATGGCGACGAGGGGAAAACTGGAGGAGGAGGAAGTCGTGGACGCTAGGCTTCAGGCGAGGGAGTTCGTCAGAGCGGCGTTGCCGTATCCGGGCGGAGAAGGAGATGGCTAGGGTGATCTGGCGGCGGGGCACGGAATTCGAGATGATATATAGGGCGCCGGAACAGTGTTTCCGGGTTAGATTAGGATTAGGTTTTCGGTTAGGGTTTCGGGTCCGAGTCGGGTTCGATTCGGATCCGACCTGACCCGTTAAGAGATGGGTTTGGTTTGGTTTGGTTTAACAGCGGTTTGGGTCGGTTTGGTTAAGAATAAACCGGGTTCAGTCAGGGTTTAATTAGGTTTAAATCTATATTAGTTTCTAGGGCTTTAAAAATATTTTCGGGGTCCAATAAATTCCCGGAAAATTACCCTATGTCTAGTTTTTCATTTTACACAATAAAATATTATTTTCATAATATTTTAATATTAATTAACAATAATTAAAAATTATTTAATTTCCAATACCTAGGTTTTAATCAGTTAAAAATCCCAGAAAATCTAGAATATTGTAAAAAATCCATTTAAAAAAATTTCTGAAAAATCAGGGTGTTTACAATGATGGCACTGGTGGTGGTAGGGTGGTTCGTCTGGCCGGTGTAGGGAGTCGGGACTGATGGTGGTGCCGGTGGTCCAGCGGGGTACAGCAGCGGGAGGTCGGAGGGATGAGCGGAGTTGCGCCAGAGTGCAGAGCAGCGGGGAGCTTGCCGGATGTCGAGGGTGGTGGAGTGAGGCTTACCGGAGTAGGGTGTCACGTCCCAGTCCCAAAATACCAAGGGAATAGACACGTGGCAATGGCCAGCAGCACGCACCGATGGACAAATCCAATTTAATAGAACCATCGGGGCACACTTAAGCTGTAATATAAGGGCTACAACAACAAGTCAAAAATAATCTCATCCACACAGAAGATAATAAGATCAACAGCAATAAGGAAAGTAAATCAACATCCAGTCTCAGCAAAGTATTTCGAGGAACAACCCGATAATAGTCTAAAATACTGGTCCAACAGACCAGAACAAAGGAGTCCAAAATAAAGTATATGATTAGTACAAATAACATATACTCAGGAAAAGTCTTCAGCCATCACCTCTTCTTCTGGGATTGGTTCAGCTCCAGCAACAGGTTCTGGTACAGCTTCTGCTCCTGTCCCGTAAACCTCGGGATAATGCTCTTCTGCTAAACCTGGGGACATCATCCAGAATCAAGGTCCTCAGGGGACATAGCAAGGTACAAATAATACAAGTCAAAATAAATACAGTAAAATAGTAAATAAAACAAGTAGGGTAACTACATAACCATCTATGTGAAAATGCAACTGAGAGCATCACTAGTACTCAGGCTGAGACCGCTACAAGCTCTGTGTCGGGGAGCCGGTAACAGTAATAACAAGTAATGGGTCTAGCTCTGCTCGAGAGTATACAACCTCACAATAGTAGTAGATATATATATAACAGCCTGTAGCCTGTGTATCTCTCCCCTCCCAATGTAACCACACGTCTCATGTCCATAACGTCTCATGTCCATGTCACGTGAGATCATAGCTAATACAACAAGTCATAATCTCTAAGAATATAATGTCTATGTCAATCCTGTATCCTACACAGAATCACCATGAATATCTCAGGAAGATTCTGTCATATGTATGGTGTCAAGTGTCCTGGGTTATAATGTACTTGATAAAACAAGTACGAGAACGTAAAGGGTCACGAATGTCCATCTCTAAATGACGTACACAACTTCGCGTACGGGGTTGGCACCCGACTATTAATCGGACGCTAGTATGTCACACGGTCCTAGGTTTAAGCATGTACAACAATGTAAATAATCAAGGAAATAAATAACAATACTACATAATTTGGCAAGGTATACTTGCCTGGGGTTGGAATACCAGTAGCGATCCCTGTATCCGTGGGTTCTGTAAATACTCCTCCAAAAGCTGAAATGAACATTACCAACAGTCTCAAAAAATATGAAATAGCTAGAAACGCTTGTCCTTAAGTCTAATTTGGACAAAAGGGCAAAAAATGATATTTCCTGGTCCAAGCGGGGTCCACATGTGGGCCGCTTTGCACCGAAAACCGGGTCAAGGTCAAAGGTCTCCAAATTTTTCCAGCTTAGTGTCAACAAGTCAGGAACGATAATACGAACCCAACGGAACTCCCAGAATTGGATTCCGATGAGCCATTCTCAAAATCGCCCGTCAAGTGGAGCCTGTGGGGCCCACGATACGCGATTTTGTTAACGTTCTCAAAATCGAACCAAACTTGGGTCACAGGACCAGCGTATTGCTACGAGTCCGATGGCGCAAGTTTCGTTTCGATCTGACGTGTGTACACTAAGTTACAGCGTATTCCAGAATGGACAGATATGGGACGTTGTCGGCGGATACGTATTGATTCTGGTGTGCACGCACATCCGAATCAACTTCTGCGAAATCCTGCACGTCCGTATCAATGACGCGCACATATCGGTGAAGACCGCACATGACCAAGTCGTCCCGTTTGGCAGGGCGTACTCAGTTCCGGGGTGAAACATGGTATTATTTTTCCTGTTTTTGGATCGCGGTTCGCGATCACCACAGGATGCGATGCACCGAGCGGTTTACACGGACACCGAAGGGGTCACACAACCTACGCGTCACAACTGACGGAATAGAAATCGGGGCAGCAAGGAAAGAGATATGAGTACCTGAACAGGGCTCAAAAAGTCCAAATTACGCGTGTCCGGTTCGAGTCTACCGTATCCTGGACACTGTGTCCAAGCCGTGTCCTGGATAGGGCTTGAGCTCTGCCGTGTCTGAGTTCACCGGAGGCTTGTTGGACGACTGAGGGTGTCGCCGGAGTCGGTCTGGGGCGCGGGTGTAGGCGGCGCCGGTGCTGTGTTGCCGGCCGGAGTCGGGTTCGAGTTCGGGTTCGAGAAGGGTGCCAGCAGCGGGTTCTTGAGGTACGGGGGTTGAGGAGCCGGCCGGAGGAGCTGGGCTGGGGCGTCGGAGTCTGGGGAGGTCGGCGAGGTTGTGGGCGGCCGGATCTGGTGCTGGAGTCGGCCGGAGAGCCGGAGTCGGAGGAGGGGAAAATAAGGTCGGCGGTGGGTTTTATAGAGGGATTTAGGGAGAGGGACGGCCGAAGGTTTGGCCGAAAATTGAAGAGGAAGAGGCGGGGGTTCAGGGGAGGTGAAGCTGGGGGTTGCCGGCGGCCACGGCGGCGGAAACGGCCGCCGGCAGGGGAATCGTCGGGGAAGAAGAACGGTTTGGGGTTAAGGCTCCAATCGGGTTGGGTCGAGTTCTCAGCGGGTCGAGTCTGACCCGGATCCGACCCATTAAGGGGGTTGGGCCGGTTCGGTCTATTTTGGGTTTGGTTTAATATGGTTTAGGTGAACCGGGTCAAATTAATTAGGTTAATTTAATCAATAGTTTTTAGGGCTTTAAAAATACGTCCGGGGTCCAATAAATTCTCGAAAAATTATCCTATGTCCAGTTTTTAATTTTATACTAGAAAATATAATTTTCATCACTTTTTAGTATTATTTAATATCTTTTAAAAATCATTTAAAATCAGATTACCTTAGTTTTATTTGTTAAAAATTACAGAAAATGCTAATTAAATTCAGAAAATTAAGTTTTAAATTCTAAAATTTTAGGTGATTACAATCTACCCCCCTTAAGAAGATTGCGTCCTCGCAATCAAAGAATAAGCTACTAAAGAACAGAACTATGGGATTTATAAGAATTACTTAGGTTATACCTGCATCCTCGAATAAGTGGGGATATCGCTGGCGCATGATATCCTCCCGCTCCCAGGTAGATTCACCAGGAGAGTGTTGCTTCCAAGCCACACGAACCAGTTTAATTGTCTGTCCTCACAGTGTCTTCTCACTGGTGCCGAGTATACCCACTGGTTGTTCTTCATATCTCAGGCTTGGGCCTACTGCGATCTCAGAATGATCAACTATGTGACTTGGGTCAGTCACGTACCTTCTCAGTTGTGAGACATGGAATACATCATGCACTCCCTCTAAGGATGGAGGTAATACAAGACAATAGGCCACCTCACCAATGCGCTCCAGAATATCAAAGGGCCCAATGTACCTTGGAATCAACTTGCCTCTGCTCCCAAATCGAATGGTACCTCGAGTAGGTAAAATCCTCAAGAATACGTGTTCTTCTTCCTTGAACTCCAGGGGACGTCGGTGTGTATCAGCCCAATGCTTCTATCTGTCCTGAGCTGCACGAAGATGATTCTGGATTTGTTTCACCTTCTCCACTGTTTGCATTACCAACTCTGGACCCAATATTTGACGCTCTCCAATGTCACTCCAGCATATCGGCGATCTGCACTTCCTACCGTACAATGCCTCGAAAGGTGCCATCTGGATGCTTGTTTGATAACTGTTGTTGTATGAGAACTCCACCAAATGCAATTGATCTTTCCAAGACCCTCCAAAGTCTAACATACATGATCGCAGCATATCTTCCAAGATCTGGATTGTACGTTCTGATTGGCCATCTGTCTGTGGATGATAGGCAGTGCTGAATTTGAGTCTGGTGCCAAGACTCTCTTGCATGCTTCGCCAGAAATAAGATGTAAATCTCGAGTCTCGATCCGATACAATACTAACCGGCACTCCATGTAATCTTACGATTTGTCGCATATACATGTTGGCTAGTACCTCTGTGGACTGTCCAACTCTAAATGGCAAGAAATGTGCCAATTTAGTGAGTCGATCCACGATAACCCATACCGCATCTCTTCCGCTGGGGCTCCTTGGAAATCCTATGACGAAATCCATGGTGATATGTTCCCACTTCCATTCTGGTATGGGAAGAGGCTGCAACATACCTGCAGTCCTCTGATGCTCGGCCTTTACTTGTTGACAGACTAAACATTTAGCCACAAATCTTGCAATCTCTCTCTTCATTCCATGCCACCAATAATACTGTCTTAAATCTCGGTACATCTTTGTTCCTCCTGGATGAACATAGTACATGGAGCTATGTGCTTCAGTCATTAACTCCTGTCTCAATTCTCCATTTGGAACATATAAGCGATTCCCGCACCTTAATGTCCCATCCTCATGTATGCAAAGTTCCGTCTGCATGCCTGCTTTTGTCTTCTCTTTAAGTCTTCAAAATCTAGCATCAGTAGGCAAAGCTTCTTTAATTCTCTCCACAAGCGATGACTTAACTTCTAGATTAGCCAGCAATCCACTCTGTCTTAGTAAAATAACCTCTATTTGGAGCTCCTGTAGATCTTTCAATAGCTCAGGCTGCAACGTCAAGAAATAAGCCGTAGGCTTCCTGCTGAGTGCGTCTGCTACTACATTCGCCTTCCCCGGATGGTACTGCAGATCTATATCAAAGTCCACCATCAACTTAAGCCAGCATCTTTGCCTCATGTTGAGCTCCTTCTGAGTATATACATACTTCAGACTCTTGTGATCAGTGAAGATTTTCACCTTCTCTCCATAAAGATAGTGCCTCCAAATCTTCAGTACAAATATTACTGCAGCTAGCTCAAGATCACGCGTTGGGTAGTTCTTCTCATGGACCTTCAACTGTCTCGATGCATAAGCGATAACTTTGCCATATTGCATCAAAACATATCCTAGTCCACTACCTGACGCATCACTATAAACAACAAAACCTTCTAACCCTGAAGGAAGAGTCAAGACTGGTGCTGTTGTTAGACGCCTCTTCAATTCTTCAAAGGCCTTCTGACATTCTTCTGTCCATGCAAACTCTTGGTTCTTAAGTGTCAACTTCGTCATCGGCTTCGCAATCCTTGAGAAATTTTCTACGAACCTTCTGTAATATCCAGCAAGTCCTAGAAAACTTCTCACTTCAGCAACTGATGTTGGTGTAGGCCAAGTCTCAATGGCAGCAACCTTCTCTGGATCAACTGAAAGTCCTTCTTCTGAGATGATATGTCCTAAGAAAGGCACCTTATACATACAAAACTCACATTTACTGAGCTTGGCATATAGCTTCTCCTGCCTCAACGTCTCTAGCACGATTCTGAGATGCTCCTCTTGCTCTTTGTGGCTTTTGGAATATACTAGAATATCATCAACAAACACGACCACAAATTTATCCAAGTACTGATGGAAAACTCTGTTCATCAAACTCATGAACACAGCAGGCGCGTTGGTTAAACCAAACGGCATTACTAAGAACTCATAGTGTCCATACTTGGTCCCGAAGGCTGTCTTTGGTATATCTTTCGTCCTCACTCTAATCTGGTAATAACCGGATCTAAGGTCAATATTCGAGAATACCCTAGCTCCACTCAATTGATCAAATAAGTCATCAATACGTGGCAAGGGATACCGGTTCTTAATGGTCACAGCGTTTAACGCTCTGTAATCAGTACACAGGCGAACTGTACCATCCTTTTTCGGTACAAAAAGTATGGGTGCTCCCCAAGGTGAAACACTGGGCCGGATAAAACCCTTCTCCAGAAGATCATCAACTTGATTCTTCAACTCCACTAACTCCTTAGGTGCTAGCCGATATACTGATGAAGTGATCGGCTCTGCTCCTGGAGTTAAGTCTATTGTGAATTCTATTTCTCGATCAGGTGGTAAACCTGAAAGATCATCAGGAAATACATCCACAAACTCTGATATGACTCTTGGGTAACCTGACTCCCCTTCTACCGATAATACCCTAAGAGTTGGTTGAACACCTTGCTCTACAGCTCTCCGAAGAAACTCAAACTCTGAATGCCCAGAGGGTCTAAATATAACCTTTCCAAGCCAACAATCAAGAGTCGCATGATACTGACTTAACCAGTCCATACCAAGTACAACATCATAATCAGGCATAGAAAAGATCAGAAATTAGGCTCGCATCTCTCTTCCACAGACTACTACTGAACATGATCTACAGATATCACTAACCAGGATAATTCCACCTCCCGTAAGAATTCTTTTAGTCTTCGGAAGGGGTGCAGTAGCTACTCTATGGGTGGCTACGAAGCTAGCAGCTATGAATGAATGCGATGCTCCAGAATCAAATAAAGCTACAACAGGTAATGAAGCTACTAAAATAGTACCTGCTATAACTTCTCCAGCAGTAGCTTCCTCCTCAACAGCCAATGCAAATGCCTGACCTCGTCCCTGAGCTGGACCCCTCTGCTGACGTGCCTGCTGGAATAGTGCAGCCTGTAGTGGCAATGGTGGTCTCTGCTGATATCCTCCTGGAGCTGGTGGTCTGACTCCTCCAACTCCCGTCTGCGGTGCTCCCACTGCTAGATAAACTGGCCTTGGTGCAGGTAAATCTAGTCTTGGTGCTCCCTCTCTGCGTTCAGAGCAGTCCCTGGATAGATGCTGGTTGGATCCGCAAACCAGGCATAGTCCCAACTTGCTTCTACACTCCTTTTCAATGTGACCTAAATTGTCGCAGAAATGACAAGTAGGTAGTGTTCTTGGTGCTGCTCTCTGAGGTAGATTCTTCTGGAGTCGCTTTGCAGAATCCCCTTATGATGCCCTGGATGGTACTGATATGAATGGCCGCTTCAGACTCGACTCCCTCCTGGTGACGCGCTCCATGCATCGTGCTGCAGCAAGAACGTCGGTGTATGATGTAGGTGCAACAGATCCGATCAACCTCTGGAGCTCGAACCTGAGTCCGTCAAAGAACTTCTCTGCCTTCTCTTCTTCAGTAGGAATTAGAGAAGGGGCAAAACAACTCAGGCGAATGAATTTGATATTGTACTCTTCCACCGATATATTATCTTGGATAAGGTGGTTGAACTTGTCTCGGAGTTCTGACCTAGCAACAGCTGGGATATACATCTCTTGGAAGAGTCTGGAGAACTCTTCCCAAGTGACTCGGTTATGTCCGAGCATCCTCTCTTCGGCTAGCCACCAATGGTGCGCATTGTCCGTCAGTTGCACCCTGACAGCAGTCATCCATCTCTCCCGCGGAAGTTCAGCTGCTTCCAACTGGTATTGTGTGTTCGTGAGCCACTCGTGCACTTCAGTTGGTCCTTCCTTGCCCGAAAAGGTACGGGGCTTGAGTTGACGAAAATCAGTCATAGATCCCGTCGCTGGTCGCCTAGCTTGTGGGTTCGCCTGCTCCAATGCGGTTACTAGGCTGGTTCTCAGATACTCTGCCTCATGACGCTGCACCTCCTGTTGAACTTGCTATTGGGCTTGCATCATGGCGTAAAACATCTGGAATATCTACTGCCCGTCCATGGCTTGCCCTGGTGGAAAGACAGGCATCTGTGGAGTGAACTGTGGTGGAGGTGGGATGTCGTCGCGCCTGAACCTTGAATTATGCTGTTCAGCTTGATCACTTTGAGAGGATTGCCCTCTGTTCTCTGGTGTAACTCCGTCTTCATAGGTAACCACAGCATATTGTGGTGTACTCAAAGGATTTTCATCTCCAATTCTTGGATCCATTATTCTGCATCCAAAATAAACTTTATGAGAACGTTCAGTAGAATCAAAGCAGGATACAAATCAAGTACTTAATTTGAGTTCGATATAGAGTTCAAAAAATGATTCAAATGATGGATGAGATCCTATAACTATCCTATCCATGCTACAGGCTTGCTCGATCCCTAAGTTGAAACCGAATAATTTTAGTCGTAAGACCTGCATGGGCCACCACAAAAACTATGTCACGCCCCAGTCCCAAAATACCAAGGGACTAGACACGTGGCAATGGCCAGCAGCACGCACCGAAGGACAAACCCAATTTAATGGAACCACGAGGCACACTTAAGCTGTAATATAAGGGCTACAATAACAAGTCAAAACTAATCTCATCCACACAGAAGATAATAAGATCAACAGCAATAAGGAAAGTAAATCAACATCCAGTCTCAGCAAAGTATTTCGGGGAACAACCCGATAATAGTCTAAAACACTGGTTTAACATACCAGAACAAAGGAGTCCAAAATAAAGTATCTGATGAGTACAAATAACATATACTCAGGAAAAGTCTTCAGCATCACCTCTTCTTCTGGGATTGGTTCAGCTCCAACAATAGGTTCTGGTACAGCTTCTGCTCCTGTCCCGTAAACCTCGGGATAATGCTCTACTGCTAAACCTGGGGACATCATCCAGAATCCAGGTCCTCAGGGGACATAGCAAGGTACAAATAATATAAGCCAAAATAAATGCAGTGAAATAGTAAATGAAACAAGTAGGATAACTACATAACCATCTATGTAAAAATACAACTGAGAGCATCACTAGTACTCAGGCTGAGACCGCTACAAGCTCTGTGTCGGGGAGCCGGTAGCAGTAATAACAAGTAATGGGTCTAGCTCTACTCGAGAGTCTACAACCTCACAATAGTAGTATATATATATATAACAGTCTGTAACCTGTGTGTCTCTCCCCTCCCAATGTAACCACACGTCTCATGTCCATAACGTCTCATGTCCATGTCACGTGAGATCATAGCTAATGCAACAAGTCATAATCTCTAAGAATATAATGTCTATGTCAATCCTGTATCCTACACAGAATCACCATGAATATCTCAGGAAGATTCTGTCATATGTATGGTGTCAAGTGTCCTGGGTTATAATGTACTTTATAAAATAAGTACGAGAACGTAAAAGGTCACGAATGTCCATCTCTAAATGACGTACACAACTCCGCGTACGGGGTTGGCACCCGACTATTAATCGAACGCTAGTATGTCACACGGTCCTAGGTTTAAGCATGTACAACAATGTAAATAAGCAAGGAAATAAATAACAATACTACATAATTTGGCAAGGTACACTTGCCTGGGGTTGGAATACCAGTAGCGGTCCCTGTATCCGTGGGTTCTGTAAATACTCCTCCAAAAGCTAAAATAAACATTATCAACAGTCTCAAAAAATATGAAATAGCTAGAAACGCTTGTCCTTAAGTCCAATTTGGACACAAGGGCAAAAAATAATATTTCCTGGTCCAAGCGGGGTCCACATGTGGGCCACTTTGCACCAAAAATCGGGTCAGGGTCAAAGGTCTCCAAATTTATCCAACTTAGTGTCAACAAGTCAGGAACGATGATACGAACCCAACGGAACTCCCAGAATTGGATTCCGATGAGCCGTTCTCAAAATCGCCCGTCAAGTAGAGCATGTGGGGCCCACGATACGTAATTTTGTCAATGTTCTCAGAATTGAACCAAACTTGGGTCACAGGACCAGCGTATTGCTACGAGTCTGATGGAACAAGTTTTGTTTTGATCCGACATGTGTATACTAAGTTACAGCGTGTTCCAGAATGGACGGATACGGGACGTTGTCGGCGGATACGCGTTGATTCTGGTGTGCACGCACATCCGAATCAACTTCTGCAAAATCTTGCACGTCCGTATCAATGACGCGCACGTATCGGTAAAGACCGCACGTGACCAAGTCGTCCCGTTTGGTGGGGCGTACTCAGTTCCGGGGTGAAACAGGGTATTATTTTTCCTGTTTTTGGATCGCGGTTCGCGATCACCACAGGACGCAATGCACCGAGCGGTTTGCACAGGCACCGAGGGGGTCACACAGCCTACGCGTCACAACTGACGGAATAGAAATCGGGGCAGCGAGGAGAGAGATATGAGTACCTGAACAGGGCTCCAAAAGTCCAAATTACGCGTGTCCGGTTCGAGTCTACCGTGTCCTGGACACTGTGTCCAAGCCGTGTCCTGGCTAGGGCTTGAGCTCTGCCGTGTCTGAGTTCGCCGGAGGCTTGCTGGACGACTGAGGGTGTCGCCGGAGTCGGTCTGGGGCGCGGGTGTAGGCGGCGCCGGTGCTGTGTTGCCTGCCGGAGTCGGGTTCGGGTTCGAGAAGGGTGCCAGCAGCGGGTTCTTGAGGTGCGGGGGTTGAGGAGCCGGCCGGAGGAGCTGGGCTGGGGCGTCGGGGTCTGGGGGAGGTCGGCAAGGTCGTGGGCGGCCGGATCTGGTGCTGGAGTCGGGCGGAAAGCAGGAGTCGGAGGAGGGGAAAATGAGGTCGGCGGCGGGTTTTATAGTGGGATTTATGGAGAGGGACGGCCGGGGGTTTGGCCGAAAGTTGAAGAGGAAGAGGCGGGGGTTCAGGGGAGGTGAAGCTGGGGGTTGTCGGCGGCCACGGCGGCGAAAACAGCCGCTCGTAGGGGAATCGTCGGGGAAGAAGAACGGTTTGGGGTTAGGGCTCCAATCGGGTCGGGTCGGGTCGGGTCGGGTTCTCAGCGGGTCGGGTCTGACCCGGATCCGACCCGTTAAGGGGTTGGGCCAGTTCGGTCTATTTTGGGTTTGGTTTAATATGGTTTAGGTGGACCGGGTCAAATTAATTAGGTTAATTTAATCAATAGTTTTTAGGGCTTTAAAAATACGTCCGGGGTCCAATAAATTCCCGGAAAATTACCCTATGTCCAGTTTTTAATTTTACACTAGAAAATAAAATTTTTATCACATTTTAGTATTATTTAATATCTTTAAAAATTATTTAAAATTAGATTACCTTATTTTTATTTGTTAAAAATTACAGAAAAATGCTAATTAAATTCAGAAAATTAAGTTTTAAATTCTAAAATTGCAGGTGATTACAAGGGAGTCGGGGTGCAGGCTCGACTGTTAGCCGGAGGAGAAACTGGAGGGAGTTCGGGGAGTTGCAGCAGGCCGGAGCCGGAGTAACAGCGCCGGAGGGGATGAGTCGAGTGGGTGGTCGTGTGGATGTCGGCTCGAGGGTGGTGGAGCTTCGGTCGCCGGCCGGAGGGATGCCCGGGGAACAGTGTGGTGATGGTGATGATCCCCCCTTTTCTAAAATTCAAAAAGAAGGAGAAGAAGAAGAAAGGAAGAAGAAGAAGAAGAAGAAGAAGAAGAAGAAGAGAAGAAAGGAAAAATAAAGAAATTGAGGGTGGCTACGGTTGAGGGCTTGTGAGGAGATGGGGGCTTCCCTAGGTTTGGGGATTAGGTCATGTTGGGAAGGGTGAGGTGATGTGACCTTTTATAGGAAGGGTGATGGGAGGTGTGTGGTGATGATGAGCCCCATTTTGAATGGGTGGCCAGGATTCGTCATGGAGAAAATCATTCATGTAAGGAGGGGGGTTGGTTGACTTGTCAAATTGTGGGCTTCTCCATTTGGTTAAACCAATGGGGTGTTGACACCTAATGCAACATTTGCAAATTAGCCCCCTTAAATTTGGGTATTTTCACAGACACATAAAATAATGAAAATTGGTGGGCGATTTGGTGTTTAATGTCTTGTAGGGTGATGGGGTGTTGTGTGTTTGGTATGGGCTTAATTAATGGGATATTTGGATTAAGTCGGGATTAAACGGGATTAGTCAAAATGGTATCCCTAAATTAAATAGAATTAAATGCAAGCGGTGTTCTAAAATTAATTAGAAGTACATGGGGCCAGAATTAGGTTGGGACACAAATTACATTAGTGAAGAAGACTCAGAACAAAATATTATCCTAATTTGGGTTGCACGAAAAATGGGTCGAGATTGCCTCCAATTTTGATTGGAACGCACAACGATACAAAGTTAGAATTTATTTAGAAATTAAATAAACGTCCGCGATGAATATTGTGTGGCTAAAATGAAGCACAAGAGAGCATAATTATGAGTTACAAAAAGGTCAGAATGGAAGGCGGACACGTCTAGGACAAGGTTGCAAAATTTGTTGGAAGGCAAAAGCTAGGGTAGCGCTCCAAATATCGAAGCAACGGCAAGGCGCAACTTAAATAAAATTACGGTAATAACAACCTCAATTAATTAAATTCTAGTTAATACAATTTAATACACAACCCTATAATTTGGTCAGGTGTTCATCTAGTGGGCTTCTAGGTCAAGTCTACCAGCTCAACATTAATGAACACTGTAAATATAATATTATAAATATATATCTCATGCAATTATTTAAATTAAATACACGCAATATTAATTATGTATGAAAAGTCAAAAATATCCCTGTTTTTGGAACGTGGTAGTGACACCTGTCTAGAAATTTTAGCCCATGAATCCACCTACAAAGTCTCCATTTATCCTTCTTGTCCAGTGAAAAAATTGCCTTAAGTTGCTTATACTTCCTATTCTCTTCCTCTATCAAATACAACGCAGGGCGTCTGCATATTTCTTCCAAGTCCAACCTGGCCTTGGGATTGTCTTTCATCTTCTCCTTTAGGTCCATCACAGTATTAATTATGTTATTAAATACATTCTTTTCGATATGCATGATCACATCAAGGTTATGTCTGATCAGATTGGTGCTCCAATATGACAGATCCCAGAATATGCTCATTTTCGTCCAGTTATGAGTGTGACCAAATCCATCACACTTGTACCCCTTAGTAGGATCTTTGATAGCACTTGGTAAATATTTAACCTCTTTTTATATCGTGTCTCCGGGCCACCTTGGAGGTGGATTTGCCTTCTCCATAACGCCGGCACGAAATACATTTATGTTCCTTCGGAATGGATGATCCGACGGCAGAAATTATCGATGACAATCGAAGAAGTACGGTTTTTCTCCGTGTTTCAAACGAAAAGCCTTAGTGCGGTCCATATAATACAGACATGAGAGACGACCATGAGTGCTCCATCCTGATAACATACTATAAGCCAGAAAGTCGTTGATGGTCCACATAAGTGTTGTCCTCATCTAAAAATTTTACTTTTTTAAAACATCGTATGTGTTGGCGCCTACTTCCCACAGCTGATTCAACTCATCTATCAACGGTTGCAAGTACACATCGATATTCCTCTCCGGATTGTTCAGACCCAGAATAATAATGGTTAAGAACATAACTGGAGTCTTCATGCACATCTAAGATGGTAGGTTGTACGGGGTGACAATCACAGGCCAACAAGAATACTGAGAGCCCGAAAGTCCGAATAGGGTAAAACCGTCGGAGGAGAACCCAATCTTACATTACGCGAACCCAAATCAAAATTGGGATACTCTCAATCGAAGTGTTTTCATGCTTCTCCATCGGATGGGTGATCCAACACTCCTTCAATTTGTTCTCATCTGTGCCAACTCATATTTTTGGTAGTCTCCTTCACCATAAACAACCTCTGCAATCGCGACGTTAAAGGCAAGTAGTGTATCGAATATGTCAGCTTTCTTGCACTGACAGACCTTCATGTACTAGTTGCCTTGTAGCGATCAGCATCACAAAATCTGCACACATCTTCATCCTTGTCGTCTTTGTAGTACAACATGCACCCATTGTGACATGCATCGATTTTCTCGTATCCCATCCAGAGCGATCTCACCATCCTCTTAGACCGATAGATTACCACTTTTACTAAGTGTAATCGACTATTGTTGTCGATGCTTCATCCATTTATGAGACCCGAGGAACTACTTTCACTTGCAAATCAATCATAATTGAGGCATCCGGAGGAGTGCTACCTTCTTTTTATGGCGTTCTACTAAAGCATTTCTTTATGATCCCAAGGGAACCAGGAACTGCCCATCTTGGAGCTTACCCTACATCCACAGATTTATATTAAAGATTTGATGTAGGTCTTTTCACTAGCTTGAGCCGGGCTGAACCATTCATCCTTCATCTACCAATCACCAAATCGGCTTAGCTGAGACCAAATCCACTTTATATAGTATAAACGCGTAATGGCACTATGGCAGGCACCAAGATCACTCGTTTGGTACCCAGGTAAGCCACATGCCAAAGAAGAACTTTGGGCTTGGCCCTAGAGAGCAAAGCCAAAGTCTTTTGGTAACTTAGCACCCGTCGACAAGATCTTTATAATCAATTCCATCAGTCGGTTGTAGCATTCTTGCGACATATTAAAATCGGACTTGATGCTCAAAAGTCTTGTAATCACCTCCAATGGTGAATGATCCTCACAACCAGGATATAATAGAGTTTTTGCATTCTCCAGTAACTCCATAAACTTTGCAGCATCGACATTCGGTGCCTTCTCAGCTGCATCATGATTGTCTGGATCAAAACTAGGCCCGGCAGCATCAAAAACCATGTTCACGCACCCGTTGTCATAATCAGCATGGTCGTTGACACCCATATACGGCTCCACATAAGACTCTGACTCCAATGCTAAAGACACAAGTTCTCCGTGTGAGATCCACTGATAGTAATTTGGCAAGAAATCCCTCGAGTATAAATGCTATGTCACATCCACTTCTGAGTGATATTTCAAGTTGCGATATCTCACATACGGACACTTAATTTTGGTACCGTCCATGTACTGAGAGAATGCGTTGAAGAACTGCAGGAACTATTCTACCCTTGTATGAATTTATCACGTACACCGCACATATCATCAGGATGACAGTTGTACATCCACGAACGATGATGCTGGTAGTAATTTAGATCCATTTTTAGATACTTCTGAAGATGAATATACATCGTTCAAGTATATTATCCAAATGGATGCAAAGATGGATACACATGTTCATCAAAGTAATAACTCATATTAATGCGTGAGTATTCGATTTGTGACGCTTGAGTATCCATATCGTGGTTCATGAGTATTCGTTTCATAATTCATGACTAGCCGAAAACTAGTAGACATGTGGACAACTCGGATTTCAAATCCTATTAAGTAGGTGTCGTCATGTGTTCATTGTCAGCCCTTCTCTAAAAAATAAATTTGTATCTATAAGCCTTTTTGAGGCTTTTAGAGTTATATCAAATTTTTGAAAAATCTGACATGGACACTTCGATGCGTTCTTTGTCTTTTCTACGATTTTTCAAAAATTGGTAGAACTCTAAAAGCCTCAAGAAGGATTACAGATATACATTTACTTTTTAGAGAAGGGCTGGCATGAACACTTGACTTCGTAGTGTCCAATATACACATAGTCTTGATAACACTCTAGGTATTTATGTATTATGTGGATATCACATACCATGGTACATAATCTCACATTGAAACTCTCTTGTATCTTGACACTAGGATATAGTTTCAAATACCCATGATACTAACTATACTTGACACTTGGTATCCTAGTACCAACATATACTATAGGCCACTTACTCTTGACACTCAACGCATATTTATACCTACTTCTATAAATGTATATTTCTATACCCTTATATATGTATCTATCTATATAGATTATTAATCATTACTAGCTCACTCATCCCTCACTCAAATACATACACATACACATCTCTCACTTGGACACTCCCTCTCTCACACGCACGCATACACACACACACACACACACACACACACACACACACACAAGGTACTACCTATATCCAAACATAATATCTTAACTAAAACACATACCCAAATTTATATCAAACAACCTATATCATAGTTAGAAATTGACACTTATGATTACCTAAATATCCGGAAGTTAACCATGATCATATCCAACCCCAATCCAAATATCGGGAGGGTACGGTTGCCTTAAAGTATTAAAGAATATATTCTTGCATATATACTTAAAATTATTGAAAGTTTATTAATATATATATTCCGGGGGAGTGAGTGTCATGATCTTGAGCAAAAATTGCCAAAATCAACCACGTCAAAAATTGAGAGATGACACCTATTATCGTAATCAGCGTAGTCGTTGACACCCATATACGGCTCCACATAAGGCTCCGACTCCAATGCTAAAGACACAAGTTCTCCGTGTGAGGTCCACTGATAGTAATTCGACAAGAAACCCCTTCGAGTATAAATGATATGTCACATCCACTTCTGAGTGATATTTCAAGTTGTGACATCTCACACACGGACACTTAATTTTGGTACCGTCCATGTACTGAGGGAACGCCTTGGCGAACTGCAGGAACTGTTCCACTCCCATATGAATTTATCTCGCACACCGCATATGTCATCAGGATGACAGTTGTACATCCACGAACAATGATGCTGGTAGTAATTCAGATCAATTTCTAGATACTTCTGAAAAGATGAATATACATCGTTCAAGTATATTATCCAAATGGATGCAAAGATGGATACACATATTCATCAAAGTAACAACTCATATTAATGCATGAGTATTCGAGTTATGATGTGTGTATATCCATATCGTGGTTCATGAGTATCCGTTTTATAATTCATGACTATCCGAAAACTAGTAGACATGTGGACAACTCGAATTTCAAATCCTATTAAGTAGGTGTCATCACGTGTTCATTGTCAATCATTCTCTAAAAAGTAAATTTATATCTGTAAGCCTTTTTTTAGGCTTTTAGAGTTATACCAGATTTCCAAAAAAATCTGATATGGACACTTCGATGCATTCTTTGTCTTTTCTACAATTTTTGAAAATTGGTAGAACTCTAAAAGCCTCAAGAAGGCTTACAGATATAAATTTACTTTTTAGAGAATGGTTGGCATGAACACGATTTCGTAGTGTCCAATATACACATAGTCTTGATAAAACTCTAGGTATTTGTGTATCTTGTGAATATCACATACTATGGTATACAATCTCACATTGAAACTCTCTTGTATCTTGACACTAGGGTATAGTTTCAAATACCCATGATACTAACTATACTTGACACTTGGTATCTTGGTACCAACATACACTATAGGCCACTCACTCTTGACACTCAACACATATTTATACCTACTTCTATAACTGTATATTTCTATACCCTTATATATGTATCTATCTATATAGATTATTAATCCTTACTAGCTCACTCATCGCTCACTCAAATATATACATATACACATCTCTTACTTGGACACTCTCTCTCTCACGCGCGCGCGCGCGCGCGCGCGCGCACACACACACACACACACAAGATACTACCCATACCCAAACATAATATCTTGACTAAAACACATACCCAAATTTATATCAAATAACCTATATCATAGTTAGAAATCGACGCTTATGATTACCTAAATATCCGAAAGTTAACCATGATCATATCCAACCCCAATCCAAATATCGGGAGGGTACATTTGTCTTAAAGTATTAAAGAATATGTTCTTGCATATATACTTGAAATTATTGAATGTGTATTAATATATATATTCTAGGGGAGTGAGTGTCATGATCTTGAGCAAAAATTGCCAAAATTAACCATGTCAAAATTTGGAGTAGGCCTCCGACTCGGAATTCAGGTTCAAGAACCAGTACTACTTTGGTAGGTTCGACATGCAAATAAAGGTCGTGACGGAGAAGTCGGCGGGCACTATCGCCGACTTCTATGTAAGCTTTCACAACCTAGCTAGCTAATCATTCCTCCTCCCGTCCGCCTTGTCAATGTCAGTGTGTGTTTGTGTCTGTGTCAGTGTCAGTGTGTGTCAATGTTATTTTTAGAAGAATTATGTGTTAGGGTTTACCTGAGAATGGGGGGGGGGGGTTGGCGTGTCGAAGGCGGTGGTGAGTTGGTGGGGCATGACGGAGGGGGGGGGGGAGGAGGAGCGCCTGACGGAAGGAGGATGGACTAGAGCAGTGGGTGGGTCGTCGGGGGCTCGGAGGGACTGGAGCCGCGGGTGGGTCGCCGAGAGCCGGTGGGGCACGGTTGAAAGGCGGGGGCGAGGGGTGGCTGAGGTCGGAGAGGGGGTCGCCGGGGGCTCGGAGGCAGTCGTTGGCAACGAGGGGGGAGGGGGAGGAAAATAAATTTTTGGGAGAAAATAAAATGAAAAGTCGAACCAGCGGAACCCTATATGAAGAAATTTAGCGACGTCAATACTGGACATCGCTAACCGTCGCTACCTTTTAAATTTACTACGACACATAAGGTTTGGGGTCGCAAAACGTAGCTATTATTAACATTTAGTGACGTGCACCGACTCCAAGCGACGTAAGCTTTTATAATACTCTAATCGCATGTCGCTGAATGTCGCCGACAACGACGTATTGCGACGTCTTTTATAGACGTTGCTAAGTTCAATAATATTAGCAACGTCGTTTTCTGGAGTCGCTAAATTCGTCGCTGATTTGACTTATTTTTGTAGTGTATTTACTATTTTAAAAATCTTAACCCACAATTGGAGATATATTTTTGGGTGTTATCCGAAATTAATATGAAGACTAATAATGTGCATGTGCATTAAACACACATAAAATAATTGTTAAAAATAATTTAAATAATAATTTATTTTAGATAACATTGTCCTGTAGGATCGAATCTATCCAGCCAAAGAGAATGTCTTCCACCTTAACCACATAAGTTAGATAATATTAGGTAGTTAAACAAATAGTTAAAATTTATTTATTTTTAATTATGTGAGAATATACATACGACTTAAATCTCTATTCTTATAATAAGGCTTGGAAACGGCTCAAAATTGAGCCGTATAAGCCGTTTGTAAATCCTCCACATTTATTAAAAAAATTAATATTACGTAAAAAAATGTTGAAAAAAAATTAAATTTGTTATAAATAACACCATAAGTAATAGAGCCAAAAAGAACGCCTCCCACCTTAACCACATGAGTTAGAAGAAGTGTTGGACTATTTTTATAATATTACGTAGTTAAACAATTAGTGAAAATTTATTTACTTTTTTAATTTTTAATTACGTGAAGATATACGTACGACTTAGATGGATAACCTTTTAAAGGCTTTTTTTAAATAGTAGAGATATATCCATAAAAAATTATAATTAAAATATAATTAAATCTATAATAAATAGTAATTAAAATGTAAACTTATACATAATAAATTTTAATTCAAATATATTCAAAAATTAAAAAAAATTTAATAATATAATTTTTTTTATTTCAAGTGCATTCTTTTTTTTTTTGAATTTCTGGCACAACGTTCTGGACTATGTGCACACTGCATTGCATGTCTTTGGGTCCACTGTTCTTCAACTCCCACCATTTTATAAATAGAAGAAATAATATGCCATTGTGACTCAATCCACTGATCTTCTGTCATCTAGCCAGAATCTTATACCTCACCTCAATAACCAGTCACTCGAGTTCGACGCATTCTAGTCGTTCATATATGCGTCTTTAAATCTTCTTCTTGGTTGCTAATTTGGGGTGGGAGAATGTTTTTAACTTCATTTTAGAAAATTGATTCAGCGTGCCAAAACTCAAAACTATTTTTTTTTTTCCAAAACCCCATTAATTTGGTTGGTAATATGCTTTTGTAACGTTTTCCACTAACGGCTAACGTTTTCCACTAACGGTTTTAGTGTTTTAACAGAAGAAAGAGCTAATAGCAGCAGAGTATAATAAAAGAAAAAAAAAAAAGTGCTCAAGAAAGAACAACTGCCACTTCTTCTCGCTGAATCTAATTCTTGACGCCCGAAGAAAAATCCTCCCCATCGGTACGAATCCTTTCTCTTCTCCTCTCCCCCAAATTCATTTGATTCCTTTCATGGCGTCCAAGCTAGGGTTAGGGTTAGGGTTTTCCTTCCCGATCCTCCTCGCAGCCTTCTTCGCGGAACTCCTCCCGTCCGATCAAATCCTAGCCCTTTCCCGCCCCCCATTCTTGGTTCTGATCGCCGGAATGGGTTTTTGGACCAGCTGTCTCCTCTATATGCTCAAGAGGAAGAGAGGAGAGCTCGGAGAAGAAGATCGGGCGAGAGCGGAGAAGAAGGAGAGAGTCGAACGGTCGGCGTCGGAGGACGAAGTGGAGGAGATGGAGTTCGACGGTGAGAACGCGAATGGGAGTGGGAGGAAGGCGTTGCCAGATATTGACGAGGATCTGCACAGCCGGCAGCTCGCGGTGTACGGGAGGGAAACGATGAGGAAGCTGTTCGAGTCAAATGTTCTGGTTTCTGGACTCGACGGACTTGGCGTCGAGATTGGTGAGTTTCTTGATGCCCTTCTTTGAGAATATTGTTAAACTGCTCTTAAATATTATTGTTTTTGTCTTGTAAACGTTCATTAGGTTATTGCATGAATTGAATGTTTACTATATCGTAGGAAGATAAAATAATGGTTTTAGTTGTATTGATTCTTGATATCGCATTTTAGTGTAACACTCTTTTGTTCATTGAGAGGTTCCTGTAACATGTTTAATCTTTGTATTTGGTGCTGTCATTGTTTGAAGGATGTACTTGGTCATGATAGATATTGATAGAACAATTGATTGTTTTTAGTGTAAATTCTTGTATGGTTGGGATAAAGCTGAAATCATGGATTGATAGAATCAATATAATTGAATTATAAAATTGCAACCAGCTCATGCATTTGGTAGGATACAACAACAAACAAAACCTTTATCCTAAATTTTTTTGGTGGACTGTTTGAATCCTCTTTTTTTGGTCGGCTGTATAACACTTCAAACCATGTTCGTCTGGGACTACCTCTAATCTTAGCGACTCCATTAACTAGTATATTATTTCCAAAATTATTGGTCTTCTTTTCACATGTCTAAACTATATAAGCCGGGTTTCTCTCATCTTGTCCTCAATTGACGCTATCTCTAAATTCACATGGATACACTCATTTCTTACGTGCATTTGGTAGACTGAAATTAAAAATAAGTTGAACTGTTAACTTGTCTCAAGGTAAATATCCTTTACTTATTTAAAACTAGATATATACCTCAAAATTTTGTCACATTTTACTTGAATTCTTGCAGTCACATGGAAAATTTTGGCCCCAAGATCAAAGCATATCTAAGTTTAGGAATTATATATCTACAACTTAAATATATTCTAACAAATTTGCAACTAACCGAAATTATGCAATTAAATGACGTATTGTATTAACAAAGAATTTATACTTAACTAGAAACGCAAACCTTAATCCACTTTGCTCACCTATATTGACAGAATTGTGGTTCCCACCCTCGCTCTACTTCCCCTCTTTCCTCTAGCTGCCACAACTGTAGCCATTGATCCCATGATGCCCTTCTCCACTGTAACCATCAAAGTCCCCACTTTCTGTACTCCGTCTTGGCCAACAGAAGGCACCTCCGACTTCCCTCATTGAAGCCAACAGGAAACCGCCTCCATCCCTCCTTGATGACAACCACAAATACCACAAGAATCCACTTCCCTCTCCACCACAATTATTGAAACTCACCTCCATCTATCATGACTATACCATCTATCTCATTTGTCAATAACCACTCCGCAACTGGCAATCCTCAACATTGATGTGATTAGGCAACCATATTAGAGGAGAAAATATGACGACAAATGAGAGAGAGAGAGGGGAGGGGATCGGTTAGATTACCTTAAGTCTCTGACGCAATTATCATTGGATTTGCAACGAGAAAAACTTTATTTCTATATAATTTCAATTTTAATGGATAGTCAACATCAATCTTCTCATGATTTCCATTGACCGTGTTTGCAATAGAAATGTGTAAATTTTGATGTATATTTCATTCAGAAAAATATACGGGTATTTAGCGGGAGTAGAAGTAAATGACGAAGGTATTTTTATGTGCTTTTTGCGATATAATATGTTGTCATTTGTTTTTCCTCTTTTACTTAGTGTGTCATAGAGATGAATACAATTACCAATGGCGAATTGTATCATTTTACCCTTTTCGTTTAGACTCTTTATATTATAGGAAAACTTGTAGGGTGTTCCTTGATTGCATGGGGTTAAATTGCACAACTGTTCGTTTAGGTTTTATGTCATGACCTTCTCCTGTAAATTGCTACCTTAGCTAGGAATTTGGCACCAACATAGAGCATTGGCAAAAGGTTAATATCCGGTCATAAAAACTTGTCAAACATTTATGGATTCTTATGCTCCATAAGCCATCCTCATTCTAATGGGAGAAGGCTTATATATCCTAGGCTTATGAGAGTCTGGGTCCTCATCCATGTAACAACATGATCCAGCCCATAACATCAAAACAGGATTAAAAGATGTAATTGGACTCAGCATTTTTGTCTTTTGTAACAGCCACAGGGTTGTTCCAATTCTTTGAATCAAGATTAACAAATTTTATGAGGAAATTTCGTTCTTCATATTGTTATATGGAATCTGGAAGCATTCCATGTGGAATTAAAAAAAAATCCTATATTCCAAGAAAACTACAGGGATTGTTCTTTGAATTTCAGTTCCAGACTTCCAGGTAACTAAATAAATGTTATTATCTCTTACTTGATAGATTTTATTCTTTTAAGTTACTATAGTTATTCTATTCAAATTGCTGATGCTTTTTCAAAGAACATTGTCTAACAGTTAGTTTGATTGAGGTTTTCCACATCCATTTGACCATTGTTTTGAGTCTACGGAGTCATGGAAATCAGTATTCGTAAGAATGAGCTTTGTCACGCATAACAATTTCCTAGATCTGTTTCCCAATTGCCCCCCTTCATTCATTTTTCTATCTATTATGAATTTGGTTTCTTGTTATGTGGGAATGGAATCCGATTGTTTCAAAGTGATTAATATCACTTCGTAGAAATGCTTTCCAAACGTAGTCATGGAAATCAGTATTTGTAAGAATGAGCTTTGCCGTGCATAGCAGCTTCCTAGATCTGTTTCCCAATTGCTCATTTCCTAGATCTGTTTCCCAATTGCTCTCCTTCTGTCATTTTTTCTATCTATTATGAATTTGGTTTCTTGTTATGTGGGTATGGAATCCAATTGTTTCAAAGTGATTAATATCACTTCATAGAAATGCTTTTCCAAACGGTCAGTTTCTTGATTTCAAAATTTCATATTTAACTTTTGACTCACCAGTTTGGTCATGGGCCTCCACTTATTTTATTTGAGTATTTCGTTGATTTATTTCAAATTGGATTTCGTGCATCGTATGCCCTTGGATACTGAGGTCTAAGATGTTTCCCTTCTCGAGTTGACATTTTCCATTAAATATGTTGGTTATAATGTGTACTTGCTTACAATATTTCTTATTTCTTGCTGTTGAATATAATTTAGAATGACATGGACTTGAATAAAATATGCTATATTCACAGCGAAGAACCTGGTTCTTGCTGGTGTGAAGTCTGTTACTCTGCATGACGAGGAGGCTGTGGGGTATTGGGACTTATCCAGCAACTTCTTTTTTTCTGAGGATGACATTGGTAAGAATCGAGCTCTCTCATGTGTTCAGAAGCTGCAAGAGCTCAACAATGTGGTCATGATAACTACTTTGACAGAGAAGCTATATAAAGAGCAACTTTCTGATTTCCAGGTTTGTAACTCAAAGATCTTTAAATATCCCCTTTTCTTTTATTCTTTCTTTTTAGTTCTGTATCGTTCTTTATGTTTCATCGTCCTCTAGTGGTTACTTGTCACCTTCAACTCTATTGGGCGCTCTTATTTGATTGCTTTTATTTGTTGTGAGCATACATGCAGTTGTATCATTTATATCTGCATGTCATGTGTAACTCTCATTATGAGAAGTTTTGATGTATCTGAAACTTTCACAGAGAGCTTAATTTCTTAGAGTGGTCCATATTTTTCCATATTTTTTATCAATCTTACGAGGATGAGCTAGTTTTGTACGATTATTTGTCCACAGTTCTTGCTGCCGAACTTTTATATGATATGGTTGGTAAGATTGAGCAATAGTTGTTAAAAGCTGTGATTCTTAGTACTCTGACCTTGAAGTGCTGTTTACTTTACCTTTTTTGGTATATAGTATAGAAGCCTGGATCCCATATGACACCCTCAATTGCGGTTTAGTTGCCATTATAGGTTACATTCAGGTATATGGTAACTGAATTAACATTGTACCCTGGCCTTGCACACATGGGGGAGGGGCAGTTTATCTGGTTTTATTCTAAGGATATTCCTGAACTTTGAGGAATGGTTATATATCAACAGCAATAGTTTGGGAGGAAGGCTGTGAAACGGGGTTGACCTTACTTTGCTCTTTTTGATTAACTTTAAATTGCCTCATAGTCTAGATTTAATTAGTTTTAGCTCAAGCCTGGCCTGCCGTGCCCTGACCAACCATAATACTAAGAAAGTGAACCTATTTCAAATTTATGGTTTGCCATATAGGATTAACTCCATGGTCAATGATTGAGGTGAATTCCTGAGCCTGGGTGAATATGAATAAGGAAAAAGAGGCAAAAAGTCCTGTAAGTTGGAGTTGTATATGTAAAGCTTTAAAATTGGAAATTGAAGCATATGCTATATTTGTGCTTCCACCTTGGTATTGCTCGCAACTTTATGGGGTAAGTTGCCTCCCTGTATCATCCTTAAAATCAGCAAGAGAGATTCAAAGACGTCTTAAATTTCACATGTTTAATAGGAATATTTAATTGTCCAGCTACTTGAACTGCAAGCTTAAGCTTGGCTTTGTTAAAGTTTGTTCTTAACTATATAAATAGAAATCTTGACCGTGTCTTTAAAGTTTGATGTTTTGTAAAAAGAGTGCAAGATATTTTTTAGTCTAAGTTCAAATCTAGTTAAGACTTAGTATTATTGTGTCATGTAGTAGAGTGCACTGTGAAGCTGCCTTTATGTTAGCATGTGACTTGGTTTCCTATTTCTTGAGCGGGAGCCTAAATTGCTTAAAGCCATAAGCTAGTCTGGACTGAGGGTTGGCTTAAATATTCAAAGCTTTATTTTGTTTCTAACTTCAGAATTTGCTTTAAGGCTGATATGCTTATGCGTGCCAGACCTTACCTCTTCCATCTTTCACCAATAATGTTTGATACCAATTTTGATGGAAAGAACTGCTGCTGACATCGATAGGAAGATAATATTTATGGCATTGCTCTTTTCTTGCATCTCACCAGTTTTTAGGGGCTAAATTATCCTAATGGCATCCCAACTATAACGCTCGGGCGTTTTTGGCACCTTAACTTTCCACGGCTCGATTTTGGCACCCAACTTTATAATTTGGGATATTTAGACTTTGGGTCTCAGATAAGTTCCGAAATTTGTGTTTGGGTCTCCATAATATACATAATTAGCATTTGGGTCTCAAAAGTGTCACAAAAAATAATTAGTGACACTTTTGAGACATTAGTGACACTTTTGAGACCCAAGCACTAATTATGTATATTATGGAGACCCAAACACAAATTTTAGAACTTATCTGAGATCCAAACTCTAAATATCCCCTATAAATTACTCTTTTGAAGCACCTTTCGTCAATTTTAAAATATGTCGAGATCACTTCAAAAATATATCTTGTAGTACAAAACCGCAATTTAAATACTTGTATTGCCAGATTTTCTTTTGAAGTGGTCTCAATGTATTTCAAAATGACGTAAGGTGTTTCAAAAGTGCAATTTATAAAGTTTTGGTGCCAAAATTGAGCAGTGGAAAGTTAAGGTGCCAAAAACGTCCGAGCGCTATAGTTGTGGTGCCATTAGGATAATTTAGCCTTTTTTTAGAAGGTAACAATAGATTGACTAATCATTACTTTTGGTATGCAATTATCATCATTTATTGCAATGGACTTCACACGGTCCAAAAGGTGATACCGGCTGCCCTGGTTCAAGAGGCTTTCCCTTTCAAGATTGAGAAGTCACCTATGCTCAAAGTGGGATAGTTTAGACACTTGTTGCCTATGTTCCCCTGACACAGATGACGACCTAAGGTAAACCCAACACACCGACTCAACGACCTTGAGAATTCAAGACACACAATGGAGATGTAGTTCTAAACCTTTTATGCTATAGGTTTAAGAAACCATAAAAAAAATCCATGAGCAATTACACCAAATTTATTAGTAGGTGTACTGCTGCTGCTAGTTAAGGTCACGCTGATGTTTTCTTTGGTTGCTGCTTTGCTGCCCCTTTGGAAGGGGAAGAGGAGAGCAGAGAGTAATGAATTGGGGATTTTTTTTGTGGGTGGGGTGGGGGGTGGGGGGGGGGGGTGCGCAGCCCTCATTTCTGTCTTTAGTTCTAAACCTTTTATGCTATATGTTTAAGAAACCACACAAAAAATCCATGAGCAATTACCCCAAATTTACTAGTAGGCCAGAAATGATATATGAAGAACTGGAAATATATTCTAATATGTTTGAATTTTGAAAGGAAGTAATAAAGAAATTGAACATACCTGGTTACAACCATCCCACTGCCGCGGGTTAAGGTCACACCGATGTCTCTGGTCGTCATCTTTGGTTGCTGCTTTGCTGCCCCTTTGGAAGGGGAAGAGGAGAACAGGGAGAGAGAGAAATGAATTGGGAATTTTTTGGGGGTGGGGTGGGGGTGTGGGAGGGGGGGGGGGGGGGTGGGGACTGCCGCTCATTTCTGACTTAAGTTTCTCTGTAATCCTTCTGCTCTCTTCTCCTTCCTAATTGCAGCGAAGACGATGGCGAGAAAGACAAAGCGACGACGAGTTAGATATGTCCAATTTTAATTTTTTGTAGTTGTATCTGGTTTGCCCTTGCTGAATCCGATTGTGTCCTATATGAATTGGCCTATAAATTCGTCGCAATACAGCGTATTCGAGTATGAGACAAATTCAGTCGTCTCCTACAAGAATTTGTGTCAGATTCGAATCTGACATGGGTTCGCCGGCCATTTTGTTGTGTTCATGTCTGGGATTTGATATGTTCACCACAGTCAATCGGCATTTGACTTGTCATCAATGTCACCTCACCAAAGAACTACTGGTGAGACAAGGATGGAAGAGAGATGAAGAGAGAAGTGAGAAAATAAAGCATTGAGAATAACTTCACAATGCTAAAACGAATTGACCCCCTAACTTAAGTTAGGGTCTGAACGTGTCAAATCAATTTAATTTATATAAAATGAAAATGAATCGACCCATAAGTCAAGTTAGGGGGTTGAGTATGTAAGATAAACCATTCATCCAGCTTCTCCTTCCCCACTCTTCATTTCTCTCCCTCCCTTACCACCCCTTCATTAAAGGTAACAGAGACGATGATGGCAAATAACAAGAAAGTAAGGATAACATACTTATGACTTTTCTCTTTTTCTTTCTTGCTCTTGTTTTCCCCTCCCTTCATGAAATGTGATGGAGACGATGATGGCAAATAACAAGAGAGCAAGGATAATAGACTTATGATGACTGTTCTCTTTTCTTTCTTGCTCTTGTTTTCCCCTCCCTTATCTTCTCCCATCATCCTCCAGGGCGATGTGCTGGCAAGACTGTCTCAACACTTTCAACATTCTTTTTGATGTCTTCATCCAAGATCCTATTGTTGAGGTGGAGAAGGGAGGAGAAAATGAGGTGTAAATTTATAAACTCCTATGATCCCCTAACTTAATACCTTAGGATCAGACAAGATTCATTTATTTAATAACTTTGAGACATGAAATATAACTCAAGAGGGTAATGTCAGATAAGATAAACACATTGCCCCACTTTAGTCCTTCTCCTAAGCTCATTAGCAAGAAGACTTCAGTGATGGCAATGCAACAACAACAAAAGTGAGCAAAATGACAATCGTTGTACGTTGAGTTCAATGTTGCAAAAATTCTCCTAGTCGGCCGACTAGGCGGTGGTCGGATCCCGCCGACTCGACTTGGCCCTAGTCGGTCCCAAAAGTTGACAGCTCCCTTAGTCTGGTCAAGTTGGCTGATTAGGAAAAGTTTGCCGACAAATCGGCCTCTAGTCGTCCGACTAGGCGTCGGGTGAAAAAAAAAACGGATAAGAGACCAAAAAAAATCTACTTAGCTGACAAAGCAGTCACCGATCCCCGTCTACCGTCGCTGCCGCGATCAGAAAATCTGGATTACCTGTAGTCATCGGATCTGCCGGCAGAACCCCTCGAGCACCCAACCAGACCGCTGGGTGGGTTCCAGCGTTCATCTTCCGGTGATTCGCAAAGTCGCGTCCCCTCCGTGGCTGATCTTTCCCGATCGGGATCTCTCGGTTGAGCCTCTCTTCCCTTTTTCTATAAGTATGCTACTCCCTCCCTCTCTTCTCTTTTCACTCTCCTCACTTCTCTCTTCCTTTAAATTGACTTGAGTGAAGAGACTGAAGAGAACATGAGTGAAGAGACTGAAGAGAATATGTTTAATTAATTTTCTCTCTGTCTCTTCCTTTCTCTCTCCAGTTATGTTTAAGAGGAATAAAAAAATAGAACCTTGGGTTGAGAAAAAAAATGGTAGATAGGCGAATTCATATAGAATTCTACTCATTAACTATGGGTTAGCCAAGACTATCGTTTTTTAGGATATAGATGGGTTTTAAAAGTTGAGTTGAATATATATATATATTTTTGAATTAAAAAATTCAAACGATTAATTCGACTAGTCTTTGATTAATCTCTAGTCCCCGCGAACCGATTAGCGGCCGACTAGCGATTTTCACAACCTTGGCTGAGTTATATGATCTTTCTTCTTTTATATTGTTTTCCCCTCTCCTCTTTGTTTTTTTTTTATATCTCCATCATTTTTTTTTTTATCTCCATCGGGGCAAAGCCACGACAGCCCTCAAGTGCACACGTGGAACCAGTTGGAAACTTGTGGATATCTTATGTGAATCAACTCTTGCAAAGTACACAAATTAGTGTCTGATCTACATGGAGAATATACAAGGTATGTAAGAAACCAAAATTGCCAAATTCTCTAGGAGTCTAGGGACATCAATACTTTGCAAGAAATTGATGTTCAGGAACCACCATTTAGCTTACCCATACATTTGATTCTGCTTCAAAATCTTAAATCATAAAAACTAATTCATATATTACCATAAAGTGATATAAGTTTTAGCTTTTCTTTGCCTGTCTAACCTCCAACAACCCCACACTTGTCATAGTTGTCAAAGAAGGTAGGTATTAACTTATGTAGTGATTTTAATACTAGAAAATCATCAACAATGACATATAACATATGGCATTGAGAGAATTATTGTTTAGCATTGAAAGAAATATTGGTTACTACAGAAAGGGAAGGGTAGAGCACTAAGTAGCGAAATTCCTAACTTTGTGATTTCCCTTTCTTCTTTGGAGCTTACAACTTATTGCTTCCCGAGCAAGGTAGTCAAAGGCGCAAGGCGCACTCGAGGTACAAAAGGTTCATATCGTCCGAGATGCAAAGATCCACGCCCAAGTGAAACAAGACAAATATAAAAAATAATAAAAATACACATAGATAAATAAATAAATTAGTAATGTAAGAAATAAAACCAAATAACATATTAAAACCAACAAAAATATGTTAAAACATAACCAAGTGAACTAACAGAGCAAAAGTAGCTAGCAGTCAACATAATCCAAGAGTTTGTATTATTCCTATCATGCTTTTAGTAAATTTTAGCTTTTCCATTTCAACTGTAACCAACTACTTGTATGAGGTAAGAATTATCTCCATGTCTCAAAAGTTTTTTTATAAATGCAAAGAACCATAAGACGCGCATTTTCTTGGTTGCGCCTTGCAGAAAGACGTGGCTAAGACGTGCCTGGAGAAAGACGCATTGCCTAGTGAGGTGCGAGATGCTGCTGCTGTGCCTTAGGCGTGCCTTTGACTACCATGTTCCAGTGTCCTAAGAAAAAAGATAATGGGTGATTAAGAAGCCCAGCAATCCCTTGCTTAATTTGAATAATCGGTTGGCAATCCAAGTGGCCGGATAATTGTGATTAATCTAGAGACAATAAGTGGATTGTATGAGGCAAGTTACAAATTGCTATCTTGTGTCCAAATCCACATTCAAAATCAAAGATCGAACCTATCGTTCCACTATCGTGATGTTACCTATGTATGCAGCCGAGTTGGGGTTGAGTCGTGGAAATCTCGGATTGTCCCTTTGTGCAATTTACTTAGCCAAAATCTCTACTCTTTTTGTCATGTAGCTTAGGTTCATGCAACCATGAAGCAGCTCTCCATATTCTTGCAGACCAAAAATTAGAAGTCCTTAGCTAAGGAGATTAATTTTTTTTTTGTTTTTGTTTGGGAGATTTTCTTCTGCTACTAAGTTATTTTTTGAACCTCTATTTCTGAAGGATGTTGCTCGTAGATGTTTTGTGGATGCGAGCTCTTTCTTTGTTGTACTGCTTGAAGGGTATTTCATGAAAAAGTAAAGTTAATTCATTATCTATGTCAAATGCAAATTTGTTACTATTTTTAACCAAGTTACTTATTAAACATCTGTTTCAATAATTTGAGGGAGGTTATGCAAATGTACTGCGTTACTTGAACTTCAAAACCTAGTTTGCTTCTCACAATCATTGGATATAACCGCTGATGGGTACTCTTCACGTTTGTTCTTATATTGATAACTGACCTAAGGAACTTAAAAATAATGAACAATCTTGGGTATTTAAGGAGAGAGATCGAAGCATACTGTTAGGAAGCAAAACAATAATCAAGTCCAATGGATTACAACTGGATGACTACGTACGGTGATTTGCGGACTAAAGAAGATGATTCCATTGGGTAATCTTTCTTGGCATCAGAGATGCAAAGAGTGGAGTCAATTCAACTGGTGCATTTCCCTTCTACTAAGGAGAAACTTAAACTTATCTATAGGGTCTCTCTACCATTTTTCTCAGGTCTTGGTTTGGAGAAGATTAGGGCAGAACTATAAATAAATCTTTTGGGTGAGGTTTTAACTCTCTCTCGGAGCACACAGAGAGGGGGTGCATGGGTCCTTAATGTCACGCCCCAATCTCCCGCAAGCTCAATAGTCCCCGCTGAACGTGAATTATCACGTTGCAGCGCTCCCGCAGGACAATCGTTCTCATCGGGACGTGATGTCGTACGAGCCTGGAGTTGGTTTTCGCGATGTTTAGTTAGAGCTAGAGTTGGATTATATTTGGGACAGTTGGAGAAGCAGTTGGAATTATACATCTTGGTTGGAACATCGGGACGGGTAGCTAGTCCGCCTGGTCGTATCGAACTACCGGCACCGCGCCCAAGGCACGTTGCCATTGTCTGGATCGGGTAGAACTGCACTTGATCAGTCTGATCAACGTCCTTTATGGCTTGGCCAGTGACTTCATATAGATAAGAGTTGGTTTGCTTTACTTTGGTTTGGTTTGTGCTTTTCACGTAGGCGGCGGCCACCTTGCCTCGACAAGAGTGTGCATATCGAGATTGGATTATAACGTTTGGTTTGAGGATGGATATTGAGGGTTGGAAATGGTTCGATAGGTTCTCGTGTTGCTTGGGTTTGAGTAGGACGGGTTGCATGCTAGTTTCCTTCGAGTTGGTTATATATTGCTTGTCGATTGGCTTGAGTTGAATGCTTGCATGCTTAACTTGATTTACAGCTTTCCTTAACATGTCATACCCTATGCCATGAAACGGATCTAGGATTCAACTAGAAAGATCATTATATAACTGTTTGCATTCACTATTTTACTTAGTGTCGGCTTAGACGAGTGGGTTACCCCGCTCACCAGTACGACTGTGTACTGACCCACGTTTGTGGGCATTATTTCATGTACGCAGGTGTAGTGGCACTGCTTGGATATACGGGACATAATGTATGAACGGTAAGTACCTTTATGGGCTAGAGAAAAGAGTAAGAGTATTACATCGCCTTTGTGGCATTTCATTTGGACCCTATCGAGAGCTTCACTGCGTATACTCTGATGTGTGCTTGGTACACAATACTTGACTTTCGCTGCAACTTGGTCGTTTCGATAATAACTTTGGTGTTTGACAACATCGCCTTGTGCGAGCGCAACTCCAGGCTCGTACGGCATCACGTCCCGATGAGAACGATTGTCCTGCGGGAGCGCTGCAACGTGGTGATTCATGTTCAGCGGGGACTATTGAGCTTGCGGGAGATTGGGACGTGACACTTAATCTTATAATTATCAATACTATCTCATGGTCGTCATTATTGTGTCACTGTGAACTAGTTTGTCCTCTCTCTCACTCTCTCTCTTTGGGGTTGGTAGGGGGGGGGGTGTTCTTGTTGGGAATTGTGGTGGTATAAATTGGAGTCTGATTCCTGCAAGCAAAAGAGGAAAATTTTGAAGCTTTGGGAACCTTTTGGCGGGTGCTGCTTCATGACTCTCGTTTTGGCTAGGTTGGGGTGGGATATTATTAATAGGTGTGACCCGATTCATGAGCACGACTAAGACTAAATAATTGAACTGACGGTGGATGTAATCCCTGGCCTTGCTTGTGGCTGCAAAGTTGTTCTGATGTCTCTAATCTTTCTTTAACAATTGGAATGTGTGGAGTCCTAGTGGATTCATCGTAATCGTCCAAGCCTTCTTCCATCGGAATGGGATCGGCTATGGAGCACAGAAATAGCGCTCCATAAATGATTCAATTTTTTTTTCTAGTCGACTTAATGTCAAACTTCTATATTGGTGCCAAATTCCTAGCCAAGGTAGTTATAAGTAGAGAGGGTCATGCCATAACCTAGGTCACCATTCGGCATGTAGGTAGACCTACCTTTTGGATATACTATTAACTATTAAGTTCATGTAAACAAGGAGCGATATTTGATTTAGTGATTTGATAGTAGTGAAATATTTGGCATGCTGAATTTATGTAATGCTAGTTTTGAAATGTGTGGCTCATAGTTATGAAAAACATAGAATACTTGATGCAATACTTGAGTGCAATACTTGAGTGAGAAAGTTGAAGATACTTTTTCTTCAAGGTAAAGCTGGGACATAGTACTTGGTAGAATGAGAATAAGAAATACTATTCTTTCATCAAGTCTTGATGCCTTTACTCGAATGTTAATTCTTTCATGAAGGATTCCTTTATCACAATTTTGCCACTATTGAGTTATATTCTTAAGCTATTGCTTCTTTTATGACAATAGCAAGTAAGCATTACATAATTGTGAGACTGTGTCAATGTTCTTGTAAAATCAGCAAATCAGTGCAGCTGAAACTCGTTCCATCTCTCACTTTTGTATCCTTTAATCTATGAATTGGTTGAATGCCCTTGTTTTTTCACAATATTGAGTTTTTTGTTTCAGTCCAGTAAAACTAGTTATATGTTTTTTGTTTCATGCACTTTTATTCTGATAAAATTAACTTGTCCAAATATTATTCATGATCGGTTGGCATCATATACTGATGTACTAGTACTCTGTGGTGCAGGCTGTTGTTTTTACTGGCATGAGTTTGGAAAAAGCATTTGAGTTTGATGATTATTGTCGCAATCACAAACCTCCAATTTCCTTTATAAAATCTGAAGTTAGAGGACTTTTTGGAAATATTTTTTGCGACTTTGGTCCGGAATTCACGGTTCTTGATGTTGATGGAGAGGAACCATATACAGGCATAATTGCATCTATCAGCAATGATAATCCTGCTATCATCTCCTGCGTTGATGATGAGCGACTCGAGTTCCAAGACGGGGATCTTGTTGTATTTTCTGAAGTTAAGGGAATGACTGAGCTAAATGATGGAAAGCCAAGAAAAGTAAAAAATGCAAGGCCATATTCCTTTACTCTTGAAGAAGACACGACTCATTTTGGTTCATATGAGAGAGGTGGTATAGTCACACAAGTGAAGCAACCAAAGATCCTGCAGTTTAAATCTTTAAGAGATTCCCTTAATGATCCAGGCGATTTCATTTTGACTGATTTCTCTAAGTATGACCGCCCACCTCTATTACACCTCGCTTTTCAAGCGTTGGATAAGTTTAGGCATGATTTGGGTCGCTTTCCTGTTGCTGGATCTGAAGAGGACGTTCAGAAGTTGATAGGTTTCGTTATTAGTATCAATGAAACTTCAGGGGATTCTAGGATAGATGATATTGATGAGAAAATTCTGCGACACTTCACAAGTGGTTCTAGGGCAGTTTTGAATCCTATGGCTGCAATGTTTGGTGGTATTGTTGGCCAGGAGGTTGTCAAAGCCTGCTCGGGGAAGTTCCATCCCCTTTACCAAGTAAGCACCTCTCTCTCTCTCTCTCTCTCTCTCTCTCTCTCTCTCTTGTGGCAATGATCAAAATTCTTGAACTTGTGAATTTTTTTGGCAGTTCATTTACTTCGATTCAGTTGAGTCTCTTCCTGTCGAGCCTCTGAAACCTGATGATTTGAAGCCATTAAACTCTCGCTATGATGCCCAAATTTCTGTATTTGGCTCCAAGCTTCAGAAAAAAATGGAACTGGCAAAAGTTTTTATGGTGGGGTCTGGTGCCCTGGGTTGTGAGTTTTTGAAGAATCTAGCTCTGATGGGAGTGAGTTGCAGCCGTAAAGGGAAACTAACAATAACAGACGATGATGTGATTGAAAGAAGTAATCTCAGCCGCCAGTTTCTATTTCGTGATTGGAATATTGGGCAGTCTAAATCTACTGTAGCAGCTTCTGCTGCCAGTTCAATCAACCCTAGCTTCCATATTGATGCTCTACAAAATCGAGCAAGCCCAGAGACTGAAGATGTATTTAATGATGAATTCTGGGAGAGCTTGGATTGTGTTATCAATGCTCTGGACAACGTGAATGCCAGAATGTATGTGGACATGAGGTGTGTATATTTCCAGAAACCACTTTTGGAATCTGGGACTCTGGGTGCCAAGTGTAATACCCAGATGGTTATACCTCACCTCACTGAGAACTACGGAGCATCACGAGATCCACCTGAGAAGCAGGCGCCCATGTGCACTGTTCATTCTTTCCCTCACAATATTGATCACTGCCTAACTTGGGCCCGTTCAGAGTTTGATGGCTTACTAGTGAAAACTCCAAGTGAAGTGAATAACTTCTTATCAAACCAAACAGAATATGTTTCTTCCATGAAAAATGCTGGCGATGCTCAGTCAAGGGATCAACTTGAACGTGTTCTAGAGTGCCTTGACAAGGAGAGAGCTGAGACATTCCAAGATTGTGTAAAGTGGGCACGGATGAAGTAAGTTCATCTTTCTCATTTTGATTTTAAAATCATGTCTTTGTTCCTTGTGACTTTCTTTTGTCAAGCATGTGATACCTGCTGCAAATAAAAAATTATGAGAATACCAAGATTTTTCTTGTCATGGCAAGTTCATCATAGTGCTTTAATGAATGTAAACACTGTGTACACCGATGCACAACCTTTTTGCATTCTCTAATCAGTGTCCAAGATTCATTCTTGGTTCTCTAATTTCTGTTAACAGTTTTTTTATGATTTAAGATGCAATCAACAACAGTGCATATCTTCATAAGTGTATGTATTTAGTTTTATTTATATGTTGTATTTTTAACACTGTTTGTCCATGTTTGCAGGTTTGAGGATTACTTCTCCAATCGTGTAAAGCAGTTAACTTTTACCTTTCCTGAAGACTCGGCTACTAGCACAGGGGCACCATTCTGGTCTGCTCCCAA